>JAPXFQ010001658.1:600000-800835 GCA_028564705.1 Apricaphanius iberus
AAGTTCTGTCTTGATATTTTTTCAGCTGAAATCCTATTTTTGATATAGATCTAGATATAAAGCAATTAATAATCTAAGATACAGGTCTCAAATGTCACACAGGCACTTTTATTGACGTACAGCTGTAGACTTGGATTAGAAACAGTGTTAAAAATGACGTATTGGCACATGTTATTATACACAGAACAAAAATATAAACACGTTTGTTTGTGGCCAGTTTAAGGTACGCCAGTGCAATAATCATGCTGTCTAATCAGCATGTTGATATGGCACATCTGTGAGGTGGGATGGATTTTCTCAGCAAAGGAGAAGGGCTCACTATCACCGATTTAGACAGATTTGTGAGCAATATTTGAGAGAAATTATTTTGTGTATGTAGAAAATGTCTCAGCTCTTCGAGTTCATCTCATAAAAAATGGGAGCAAAAACAAAAGTTTTAAGTTTATGTTTTGTGTCTTGATAAAATAATGTTTTATTCTTCCGCACCAAAACAGGGGTGGGCTGGTGTTTAAAATTCAGCCTGGGAGCTTGAGTAGTAGTGCGTAGAGTATGTTTAGTAAGCATCGAACATTGCCTGCATACCGACATTGAACAGATGTTTAAGGTTTTTCGTATTATTTTCTTAGTTTTTTGTTTTTTTACATTTTAAATGTCCCATGTTATTGAACTCATTGTGCGTCTCAAACGTTCCTTGAATGCAACACAGGTGTTCGATGCAGCGCCAGTGTTATACAAACACGTTTGTGACTCTTTTTTTTTCCCCATTGAAAGTAGAGGTTTGAAAGATGAAGGTGAAGACTATTGTTTGTGTGGGACTTAAAAGAGAATGATTGTTCTAATATACCAGCAGATTTATTTATTTTAATTTTTCCTTTCAATACATTTTTTGTGACTGGGTGAAATGAGACAGGTTTATGATTGGTCATTAGATGAAGTGTGATCATGCTGCATGGACATTCGCAGAACATTCCCCAGAACAAGCTGGGTCTGTAATCTACAGCGAATATCAGTAAGAAAGATTCACAGAGAGAAGCTAAGCTTGGTCAGAAATATCGCTAGGTTCGTCACTAGGCGCATTTTGGAAAAATAAGTCGTTAAGGGGGCCTGAAAAGTCATTAAAAATAAGTTTCTAAATTGGCAACATCGTACAGCAGTGGGTTGGCTGTGTGAGATGCAATCAGTGAAGAAGTGAGGCGGAGGAAGGTGAAGTTTCAAGACACAGATGAGGAGGTATTTTTGTTGATCTGAACGATACTGAGTCATCTTGTGACTTACAAAAAAAAGAATATTTTTAAAAACGTGAGAAATATTCAAGCCCTATTTTGTGGCATTTCTCCGCTGATCCTTGTGAATATGTTTAGATATTAAGCTGATCCATGGCAAAATCAAAGTTTGGGGACCACTGCCACGTATGGCTTGTGATTAACTGAAATTGATGTTTTTGTGTGCTGTTTCCATAAAGATCAGACTTGAGTGTGATCCTCTAAGCATAGCTCTGGGATGTTCTTGTCAAACCTTACCCTCTGCTTTAAACTTCCGCAACTTCGTCAATGACCTGTCTGCAGGTTTCATGAGTCACAAATAGATTACCAATTACAGATGCCAATCAGTATTTGTGGGGGTTAGGGACACCCTCCTAAAAAAACACACAAAATAATGTATAGCTGTCTATTTTAATGCTTCAAACACCAAATACACCTTTCAGTATACATCAATACGCACAGTGGGAAACCTTCTTAGCTCTACCACAAAAGATTACATCTATCATCATCTTAATTTCCGCACTTGAGGGTTACTCCTAATCAGCACCAAAGAAAATCATGGATTTGCTGCTTTGTAAACACCCGCCAATTGTGTGTCCAGTAGCATTTTGACAAGGTATTCTAGCTTCCCATGTTGTTTATTATTTCTTCAAATGTGGTGGGAGGAAAAATACAAATACTGAACCCGGATTAGGCTGGGAGGGAGGTCTTCTGTAGATGAATTCAGTAGGCATACTGCATTTATTTAGAGATATCATCCTGAAAGATGTTTATTCATGATTTAACCCCCCTCCTCTTCATCTTACACTAGATCATGTTGACCTGACAAAATCACATAAAATCCCAATAAAATTCACTGAAGAAAACCTCATATAGACTCTTTGACATGCTTATAATTTGGCTAAAATCCTTTGCCCAACAACGTATGTTTATGCCGTCAGTGAATCTTAATGGTACAAAATAATCAACAAAGAACCGAGTGATCAACCTTGAGGAACACCACAGGGAATTTTTCCTCAGTGATACAGATTAAGAGAGAATTTATCCATTTTAAAATCTAGAATAATTTTGATATTGATACTACTAAACATTTGGAAGTGTTGGAGAGATTTTTGATCCGTCTCTCTCGTTCAGGTGGAAGATGTCTTGCTGCAGTGCAGAGACTACCTGGTGAAGAAGATCAACGCCGAGAACTGCGTCCGCATGCTGAGCATCGGCGACCTCTTCAGCTGCAGCGAGTTGAAGCAGAGCGCCAAGCAGATGGTGGAGCACAAGTTCCCCAGAGTTTATCGGCAGGAGGCCTTCCTGCAGCTCTCCCACGAGCTGCTCATCGACATCCTGAGCAGCGACAACCTCAACGTGGAGAAGGAGGAGACGGTGCGCGAGGCGGCCATGCTGTGGCTGGAGTTCAACATGGAGGCACGCTCGCAGCACCTGTCGTCCGTGCTGAGCCAGATCCGCATCGACGCGCTGTCTGAGGTGACGCAGCGCGCCTGGTTCCAGGGCCTTCCGCCCAACGACAAGTCCGTGGTGGTGCAGGGCCTCTACAAGTCCATGCCCAAGTTCTTCAAGCCCCGCCTGGGCATGACCAAGGAGGAGATGCTCATTTTTATGGAGGCTATGTCGGAGACGCAGGGCGAGAGCTATGTCACGTCTGCGTCGGCCCCCACCAATATCGTGTGCTACAGCCCACAGGCGGAGAAGGTGTACAAGCTGCGCAACCCGCCTGGAGACCTGCAGAAGGTGGGGGCCCTTGTCACGCCCGACAACGATGTCTACATCGCCGGTGGTCAGATCCCCCTCAAGAACTCCATTGCCAACCACGGCAGGAGCGGTAAACTGCAGGCCGTGTTCCGGTCAGTGGACAGCTTCTTCTGGTTCGACGCCCAGCAGAACGCCTGGGTGCCCAAGACCCCCATGCTGTGCGCCCGCATCAAGCCATCACTCGTCTACTGCGACGGCTACATCTATGCAATCGGCGGCGACAACGTGGGAGGCGAGCTAAACAAGCGCACGGTGGAGCGCTACGACAGCGAGAAGGATGAGTGGACCATGATGAGCCCGCTGCCCTTCGCCTGGAACTGGAGCACCTCGGTGGTGGCGCACGACTGCATCTACGCCATGACCCACGACCTGATGTACTGCTACTTCCCCAGGGCCGACGCCTGGGTGGAAATGGCCATGCGCAAGACGAGCCGCTGCTTCGCCTCGGCCGCCGCCTTTGGCGACCTCATCTTCTACATCGGCGGCCTCCACGTGGTCAGCAACTCCGGTGTCCGCATGCCGACCAGCACCATCGACGGCTCCTCGGTCACCGTGGAGATCTACGACGTCAACAAGAACGAATGGCGCCAGGCTGCCAACATCCCGGCTAAGCGCTACTCGGACCCCTGCGTGCGCGCTGTGGTGCTGCTCAACTCGCTCTGCATCTTCATGAGGGAGACGCACATGAACGAGCGGGCCAAGTACGCCATCTACCAGTATGACGCGGAGCTGGACCGCTGGTTCCTGCGCCAGCCCGTCTCAGAGCGAGTCCTCTGGGACCTGGGCAAGGACTTCCGCTGCGCCGTAGGGAAGCTCTACCCTTCCTGCCTGGAGGAGTCCCCGTGGAAGCCGCCGACATACCTCTTCTCCCCCGACGGAGGTGAGGAGTTCGAGGTGGACGGTGAGCTGGTGACCTTCCCCCACGTATAGCCTCCATGCACCCCCTGCCCCCCCTCCTGTGAAAGAGGAGGCGCGAACACGAAGCGGGGCCGTTTTTGAGTGACTCGATTGCCCCTCGGATACAAACTCGACCCGTTCAACTCCCGGTTCTTGTTCCGTTTTATTTTGTCAGTGGTGACATCTGTTAGATATTATGTCGGTTGTAATGTTTCTACAATGTGATAATCTCAAACTAATTGTGTGACGAGGAGGAGGCGGCTGTTGATGCACTTAACTGGTAAACCTTCTGGTTAATGATGATGGAAACTGTACCAAAATCTCCCCCAGACCCTCTTCCTCTCTGATAAAGAAATACTCCACAGAAAATCAAAGATCTTTGGAACTGAATATTGAATTTATTAAATATATTTCAGAGCTTTCATGTTGGCAGACTTGAGTTTTGATGAATATTTATGCAGCTTTGATAAAATAAAGTTTGGAAACGGATAAAAGTGGAACAGCTCGGCTGAAATGCTTCAGATTCATCATCAAAGTGGGTAAACAGGGCGGCTTTCCAGCTCTGACGGTTCGCGTTCTCGCAATTCCTTCTCAACTAAATTAGGCTCCTTCTTCCTGCTACCAACTTTGCTTTTAATTCTTTTTCCCAAAGGACTTTGACATACATAGAGGAAAACGCCCTTCCGGTTATCTATAAAGGATAAAAATTGCCCGTATCTAAGCATCAAACCCTGTGGCCTTTCACACGTAACTTTGCATTTCAGGTAATTTCTCTTTGTAGGTTTTTTTTTAATTTCGATAATTTACGGAAAAATAGAAAATGTATTCATCCTGAGGAGAAAAACTCACCGTTCCGATACTCTCAAAGATGCATCGTAAATGGAACTATCTGCAGTGTTTTGAATTGCAACAAACCACTTCTATGTAAGATTTGCTCTCGAAAAATCGAATTATACGTGCCAGTAATGTTTTTGGCCCGTCGGCTGGACTTTCACTGTCTACATGTGATTTAATCTAGTGTCTTAAGACTCGAGCACTAAAAAAAAACAATAAAAAGTTTGTTTGGGTTAATAATTGCAGATTTCAGCTTTCCGCTTTTTTCTATGGGTAGCGCAAACAGTCTAAAATAGGCCTTTGGAATATATGTCACCAAAATACTCCAATATCTCACATATTTCAGTCAAGTCAAATTAAATTATTTTTTTTAGTCGTCAACCACATTTCCTAAAAAGCAGATTAAAAGCAAATGAATAAAAATGACTCCCCTAGGTAATCTTAGCCGTACTTCCTACTCTGATGGGGGCCGTTTAGTCCCAGCCTAAACCCATTTCATATCAGTAAACGACCATGTTCTGAAACAGTGCATATATGCTCTCTACCCCTGACAGTGGAGTTATGCTTGAACAATTAAATAAATCATTCAACTCCAGATTAATTGAAATGGCAGCTTCAAGAGGAGCTAATCTTAAGGAACAATTGCGCCACTCTTTCCTGGTGGATGTTAGTTGACCTGGAAGTGTCCATTCATGAAACAAACAACAGTCCCGTTTACTCAAACTTCACTCTGATCCCTTTTCCTTGGTCGGGCCAGTTCACAACTGGTTACTGATCAAACCAGAATACAACAAACTGCGATTGAGAAATTTATCTGAACTCGTCTTTGAACGCAGACTGTATTGACCTGTGAGAAACATCGCCTTTTCACCCATTCATGGTTTAGTTTTCCACACAACCATTTCATATCCAAAATTAAATCTTTGTTTAACTCAGAACTTTTTGTTACAAGATATTTTTGCTTTTGTTCATGTTTGTCATGAAATTAACTCTGATCAAACCATAATTATCCCCAGTAGCCCCCTGGTGGTAGATATTGGGTATTGGCATCATGAAACGATGTTTCTTTAAAGTAAATTATTTGACGGATGGCCGTTATGAAGTGACCTCCGATCATTAGGTTGCCAAGAAGTTTCCTTATAAAACGTATCAGTCATCCCAAACTTTGATTTTTAGCGGAGTATTCCTTTAAAACCAAAATTTTAAGAATTTAAAGAATCATGCATTTCCTTAAAAGGCCTGGCGGACTGGAGCGACTGCAGCCAGGTGGGGCGGAGAGGAGAGTATCCGGAGGATCAAGCGGAAAAAAACGAGCGACGGGTGGAGGCAGTTTTTACGAATTGGGTGACTGCAGGTCCAGCCACCCGTTGGCGTCGCTCGAGGATCTGCCCACCCCTCCCGTTTGACTCCGCCCCTCCCTGCGTCACTCTGCACGCACACAGGTCTTCCACACAACCAGTTCACACCTCAGTCTGTCACTTTGTTTCTTTCTCTGCAACAAACACAACTGCACTCGCAGTACAAACCGGTTCTGGGCTCATGCATTTTTTTTATTTAAAGCTGCTGAATTATATAAATATATAAAGACTATATTTTTCATATGTTTAAAACAGCTGTATTAGTGTGGAAGGGATAGGGGGGATAACCAGGTCTATTTTGTATTAGTGTCTCTTTTTTTATTATTTAATACCCAACATTACTGTAGTGTGATTGTGTGTAGATCTTCATCTTATCAGAATACTTATTTGTTTTTTGTTTTTCTGGATGAGTACTGAGAAATCATGCTGCTGATTGGCTGAGAGAGGAGAAGGCGGGCATACAGTTTTGGCGCTCGGTTGCAGGGAGGAGAGGGGGCTCTTTCTTCTAAAACATCTTTTAAAAACATGAGCACAGGTGCTTCATGACGAACCTTACTAGTATGTTTGGCTGCATCATTTTTCCTTTGGCACTGTATTTTGGATGAACGTTAATTTATTAAAAAATGTACCAAAAACTTTCTGCAAATGGCCTCCGGTGTTTGGTTTGTTTGGCTCATTCTGACTGCAAGAAAGCAGGTGAGGGGGAGACATCAGTTGTCCAAAAGACGACCACTGACACCTTGCATGAGGAGGGCAAGACACAAAAGGTCATTGCTGAAGAGGCTGGCTGATTGAAGAGCTCTGCGTCCAAGCACATTAACAGGTTAAAGTAAGGATGAGATATGGAAGGAAAGAAAGTGTAAAGGCAATAGGAAAAACCACACCCTGGAGAGGACTGTGAAACAAAACCCATTCAGAAATGTGGAGGAGATTCACAAAAAGTGGACTGCAGCTGGAGTCGGTGCTTCAAGAACCACCACGCACAGATGTCTGCAAGTCACATGGATTTCAGCTTGAACAAAAGGAAAGTGTCTTATCTACAGTAGGCTGAAGACAAAAAGGACTGGACTGCTGCTGAGTTATGTTGCTAAGCCGTGGGTGTGCCACAGAGCTAGCTGGCACCCCCAAAACCTGAATGCATTTATATATATCCGAAGGCTGCCCCATCTTTTTGTACAGATTAGTTTTCACACCTCCGTCTGACCGCTTTATGTACGGCGCTGATTTAAAAAAATAATTTAATTGCAGGGAGTCCAGGTAAATAAATCCCATACGTTATTTATCCTTATTTCCTTGAAGGGTTGCAGGGTGTCTGGTGCATTTCTCCAGTTATCAGGTGAGAGGCGCAGTGGACCCTGGACAGGTCGCCAGTTCATCCATCCTAGTGCGCCTGGTTTGGCGCGTGCCACAGATGTTGTGCGGCGCCTGCCGCAGCTTTAACCGCAGGCTATCGTCCGATAGTTTTCGTATCAGGAAACGGCTCGTTCTGAGATTCTTCAAATTATGGTCGCCAGAATGGGAGAAATGTTTCCTTATGTTAAACTTTTCGTCTGAAGTGAATTATGTAATTGCAGTCTCCAGTGGAGCGAAGAGCAGATTCTGCCTGCAGATCAACATCTATGATAATTTTCCGTGGAAAAAAAAATCCAAAACCTCATGCCAATAACTTCTGCAAAAAACCGACTATTAGATTATGAAAGAAAAAAAAAGAAAAGTGAGCATTGTCGTTCCATGCCATGGAGGAACCGCATCAGATATTCTAATAAAAGAGCCAGCGTTTAATTTCACTTTTATGTGTAGTTCTCTGGTCAGGTTGTTTTGATTGAATACTACGTAACTACTGAATAGGTATTAACTCGTCAGATGATTGCTGGAGATAAGCAACCCCCCAGGATGACGTTTTCCCCAAGCTGATCATTTCACTGCCTGTTAACTAGTTGCTCTGTGGAGCGCCTTTTTTCAGTGGTGAACAGGATTAAAACCAGCAGCAGAGCTACAGTGCTCACAGAGAGACTTAATAGCATCTTATTGCTCATGTTCGAAACAGAGCTTGCTAACAAACTGGACTGTGACAAAATATCAAACCTGTTTAAGGCCAAGCCACGCCGCCTTGCCTTGTAAAACTGCAATCCCAAGTTAGGAAGTTCAGATGCTTAAGTAAAATGCACATATGATAGTGTGGGTAACAAATAATTAGGATAAAATAAACAGGTTTACTTACAAATATTACAGGAAATACATTTGAAAATGGTTAACAACTCATTTAAATTGCGTTAAAAACTTGTATAAAGGTTGAAAAATTATGATGTATTTCTGAAGCTGACAATGTGTTGATTGCACAAGTTAATGCCAGCCAGTGATTTTGAAAATATTAGTCTGAAATTATTATTTTAGCCTGCAGGCCTGTAGGTAGGGGGAGCTCTTGCCTCTCCGCTTAAGGCAAAATATGAAACTGGCAACATTTTCGCTTCCTGTTGGCCCATTGGTCCCCTGGCCGAAAAAACAATGAATGGAAGTAAATGGAGCAATAAAAGTTATTTTCTGGTCCGCTTTGTCTTACGCCCTTAATCATACATATGATGTACCTCAATTTGAAAAACTAATTATGTGTATTTCAACTATGTTTCTCAAGTGATTTGGGATTTTATTTTAAAAATTACACCGTCAAAATGCCTACAAATCAGAGGTCGCATATATGATGTCACAGAGCTAGCGCTATCTAGCACAAGCCAGCACTTACTCTAATAATCTCTTGCGCTATATCCATATCCTTCGTATTTATTAGCCTACATGCTACGTAGCAACTACTACTCGCCCCTTGATGTAGTAAATACTGCGTAACAATCACTGCAAAGTATCCTATAATACAAATAATATAAAACTAGTTAAACTCTGTGTAATGAATTAATATAATGTACGAGTTTAACTTTCCGATTCCAATTTAACTCTTTCACCACATACCTAATTGAAATGCGCCTGTACCTGTTCCTTACCTGACTCATCTGCACTCAGCCCATTGTCCTTTTTACTGTCGCTCTTCAGCATGTGAGCCTATGGAGGTATGGTCGGGGGGCCATAAATGTTACCCTACCTTTAAAGGGGACATATCATGAAAATAACACTCTTTTTTTTTTTGCCCTTAAATGCAATGTGTTTTGCATTTAGAGTCCATAGGCATAGGCGGTGAATACCGAACACCCACAGGGGATAAGTGGGAAAGTCTGTCTAACAAAGCATTAATTTCAGTTGCTATGGCCAATCAGCTCCCGAGTCTGCAACACTAACGTCAGCTGTATGCTGAAGTAAACATGTACGCGTCCTGTGATTGGATAAGCACTGAGAGTGTTGAAACACAGTCTTTTAGAAACTATCCTAAATCAGGAGATTTGTTAGCTACTGTTGAATTAAATAATTATCATAAGTAATTCAATGTATGTTCAAGCAGAGACAAAATGGAGCCAATTTCCAGTTTAACATTTATTTTGAACAGATTAACAAATTGCAGTTTTACAGAGGAATTTTGCCCCCGTCAGTTCCTCTGTGGTCCAGATTTAAAGAAATCTGAACAATTAACTGATCTTCATTTCACAGCTTTATAGACAACCGGGCCTCTGGGCGTTTCTAATCTCTCCAATCAGAACATTTTCATACAGTGTCTTCGCTCTTATTTGCTGTCAGAGAATCCTGGAGTCAAAAGATCAGTCGTCTCTGTTCTGGGTCAAAGGTTCATTATAAAGATTTATGGTTAAATGGCTATCTGCTTCTCTAAAAACTTTTCTCCCAGTTTCTTATCTAAACATCCTACTTTTACAGCTTGCAATAACTTTTAGCCAAAAGTTTTACAACTTAAAAGCTTACCTGCATAAACAATAGTGTCAGACCCATTTTTTACAACCATGCAAACTATATTAACAGTCTTTTACCTTCTGAATGATAAAAGTTTAAACCTTATGCAGAATTACCACACTACCGACAGCTAGCGGTGTAGGTTTTAATCCACAATAGCTGAAGGAAAGGGGATAGATCTGGTTGCATGACAGACCATAAAAAATGGATCTTGTGAGAAGAGGTGGATGTTTCACCAAAGCATCAACGAGAAACCAAATCGCAGCGCGGGGAGAATGGAGGAAAGGGTCAGGGCAGACAGAAACAGGTTCAGAATGTTGATAATGATTTTTCTGGATAGGTAAAAGTTTTTTGCTGAAGGTTCATAGTGGCGTGTTTGGGGACACCCGAGTGGATCTACAAACCCAGCGAGAAGGCACACAGAGAAACGGAGGATGGATTTTATTTTCAAGTGAGCGATGTAAAGAGCATCCATGGTGAGTGCAAGCATTTTATTTGTATATTTATGGTTTTGCCTTTTAATTTTGTTAGTAATCGCTAAATTGTAAAAAAAAAAAAAAAAAAAGACAAAAACGCTACAGGTTAAAAAATCTAATCCATTGCAATTTATAGTTTTTAAAAAAACTATCTTGGGGCGCAGCAGTGGTAGCATGTTCTGTTGTTTAGCTGTTGCATTTTAAGAAATGGAAATACTGCTTGTTTTACTTTATTTTCATTGAAAGGTTGGATTCGTTATCACCGCGTTGGTGCCTTATGTGAAATGGCAACCAACAGCATTTTATTGGACAAAGGTCAGACATTATAATGAACTTACTGAAGCTTTGTTGATAATCTCTTAAAGTTGGGTTTTTTTAATATATTTTACACTATTCTTATTAGGTTCTTTGTGAATGTGAGCTTATTGATACTCCATAGAAATGAATTGACCAGCCTATATTAACAGCGATGTTTCGAGCTATCGTGTCGTTTTGAAGGTGTTATGAGTTGTGAAGTTTCCTTGTTTATTGCAGGATTACTTTCTAAAAAATAATCCGCAACAGGCAAAGCCACGTTTCTTAATTTTTTTTATTATTCTATATGTTTTAAGCCTGCAAAACTCCTCACCACACACTTTATACACTTTCCTCAGACATACATTCAGATTTACTTACAATTCTCACTAGTTTAAATACTCTCAAAGTTCAAACCTTTGTGTATTTTAAAATATAAAAATATTAATATGAGGTGTTGCCGCCGGCGTGCCGCTCTGGTGCGTCTTTTTCCTCTGTAGGTCTGGGAGCAGGTAATGTTTCCCAGTGAGGAACATGGATGTAGGTGCTGTTTTGTGTTCTAGATGAGAATATTCTTAGAATTAGGCATTCATATAGGAGACAAGGCACGGAGGAGATTGACAATGCCTCCAATGAGGATGCAGAACACAATGCGCGTTAGTACGCTGCACAGAAAGCATGTAAAGTTATACAATCCAAAAATCTGTGAAACAGCGAGGCCGCAAAAGTTAAAGCTCGCTATAGTTAAGGGTCACTTCATTCATAAGACCGGTGAGGATTTAAGGACTAGGATTATAATGGACATACCACGAAGAGCAAACTGTGCCTCTATTTAGAAAAATCACGAAGGTGGATCATGCAGCCAAAAGCCTTCTGACATTTTTTAAAAAAAGGGTTAACAAATGTGTAGGACTGAAAGGACGACACAGCTAGATCCAATTAGCTTGTTTAATCAACACCAATTAGACAATTTTTTAATCAAAACATCCCGTTGTCTGGGTGTGAGTGGAGCCCGCAGCTGGTCTGCCACAATATCACAGTACGTGCACTGGAACTGCTAAACAAGGTAATAAACTTCTGACTAAACACTGAGTGAATCCACCATCTTTATTTCTCGCTGCTAGTTTAGTGAAATAGTCAGAATGTGCGCATGTTGGATTATTAACCAACATGATTCTTTACACCATCCTCCAGCACCAGAACCTCTGAGAAGTGCCTGGCTTAGTTTTATTTTTCATGGTAGTTTACCCGCATCTGCGGGAAAAGTATTTTTTGCTTGTGGGAAGGATGAGAGCTTCAGTAACTTCCGCCAGCATCAAGAAGGATTTGCTGAAATGCTTTGTTTTATTAAGGAGTCAGTTTCTTCTGACTATGGAAATGATGGACGCAGCAAAGATGTAAGCTTCAGATAACACAATGATGACAAAACTTATTTCAAACATTAATTCATTGCCTTTTAGCCATTATTTTGATAGCATTAGCATCGGACCTTCTGCTTTTGTTAGCTCTGCGTTTGGTCATTTTGCTCCCTGATGACATAGGTCTTTTAATAGTACTACAACAGAAACAATATTAGATTATTTTTCATTTTTCAGTCTTGGAGAACACGTTATCCTAATACATTCGTGGATTCTAGCTTGATGCTAACAGTAGCACGCTAATAACCTCTGGGTTTTGTGTGGAACATCTGTTGTGCATCGGTGTTATATACAGTATAAACTGAATTGAAATGAGGACATATTCATCTCATTATAAAAGCGTTACTATAATGACGTGGTATCTTACAAGTGGTGTGTGTTCCAAATGTCAGTAATGCAGTCAGCATATGTTCAGCATGTTTTGCTTTATTTTTTATGCAGTTGGCCTGCTTAAACACACGATTTTCATTTAGTATACTCTTTTTCTTTATAATTTGAGAAACTGCATTTTATAGCTTTTAAGTTAGACAGTAATGTGTCAGTGATGGTGTTTCAGATGCTTTGCTAAACATAGCATATTACTATATTTTTAATAAGGTCTTTGGCCATTAAAAGGCTGTCTTATAGTTAGTGGGTATATTTAGGAAAAAGTTGCGACTGGATGGAAAACTCTTCTGACATCTTGCAAATATAAAATGTATGTACAATAATTGCCATTTATGTATCTAATTGAAAGTACAGCGACCTAAAGTGGGCGAAGTATAGCACCCCCAACTGGATATAAAGAGACTGCACCAAAAATGACCCATTATCTAGACTCCTAAGAACAGGGGTGGAAGAGGAGCATTTATAGCTAAAATAATGAGAAATTCAGACCTAAGAATTAAAGTTACACTCTATACAAACCATAACTGAAACATTTAGATGTAAAAAGGACGAATTTAATACCATGATATGTCCACTTGAAATCTGCGGAGGAAGGGATGGGAATGCAGTTTATGGAATCATTTTCAATCTATAAACTATAAATCTAAATAATAAATCTTAATAATAAAAAAACGCACCAAATAAATGCCGTCCATGCTTCAGGCTTTCTGAGTTCCTGTTCCCTACAGTCTGCCGACACGTAAAAACTAACGATCTCTACTAACATGCATATTCCCACCACCGACCCATGTTAGAGACCCGAGGGACAGTAAATGACCCCCCCCCCCCAGATCCTCAAAATAAAAGTTCAACTTTTATTTATTTTCAGTACAGCAAGACGGTTCATCACATCCTTCTCCAATACCATAAAAGCATATCTCCAGAAAATATGTTTGTGTATTTCAGCTCACAATACATTCATTCGGTTTAAATACAAAATGAAAATAAATCAGATTTTTTTTAAAAAGAAAAAGAAAATAATTCTTAAACAGCACAAACAATCCAAAACAACACAGTGAACAGTTAAATTGAAACGACTATCTGGAAAACGTACAGGGCGAGCATGCTCACTGGACCAACAAGTGTTTGCAGCATGGAGGGAAGAGATCCGGGAAGCACCTCAAAACGTTACAGCTACACAAGATAAAGATCCACAGAGTATAATGGCTGTGTTAGTGACAAACACAGCCACAAAAGTGGACAAACACAGTGGTCCACTTGTTCCAGAGTCATAATGAGACAACATGGATATTTCTCTTTTTGATATAACACGCTACACAACAAATAAATAAGTCGTCTTTCTTCAGGCTATTTTAGGTCTTAGTAAATATTGTCCTCCAAATATATATTCATTTAGTAGTAGAAAAAGATCTGGGAAAGGTCACTAACAGCCTACAAACAAAAACTTCAGAGGTTCCTTCATAGTCTAAGGATGTTTCTTCGCTCAGGGCAAATCGTTTTTGTTCACAAGGATTTCTGTGGCATCACTGTGGTCATTTTGAACGGTTTTATCAGCTAATAAAGTCTATTTAACCCATAAACAGCAACAATTATGAATTAATCCCCTTAATCTGCTTTTGATGTCAAGAAACAATTTAGAAAAGGCAAAAATCCAGAAGAAAAAGCAAAAATGTAAAAAAAACCATTTGTTTAGGTTTGTAGATTTATTTTAGCATGATTTTAGTTTTATTGTGAAAGATAACAATATTGTTTACAGTATTAATCTACTGACTTGATAAAAGTTAGTGTACAATTTATGACATTTTGCAAACTGCAAAATATATATATTTTAAATACACAATTGCTACTTCAAAAAAATATAAAAACTTACATCTTCACCTGATAAAATCCAATGTCAAATACAAATTAACGCATTTAGCTTTAAAAGTACAGCTAACAGTTTTTTGCAGCCATAGACTGCATTATTAGTGATGCTGATAATAGTGTAGTGTGTATAAATGTCTCACAAAAAGCCCAACAAATAGTCATGAACATAAGACTTTTTGTGTGATAAAATCAAATCAAATATAAGACTCTGTGGTCGCCTGACTCGTTCCTGAGTAATACTGATTATATTTTTACTCCTTTCATTTTTAAATAAAAAGCAAAAATATTTTACTATACAGTACCTGAAGTGGAAACTGGTGTTAAACTGACATTTTACAGTTTTTTTTGACAAAGCAACTCAAAATATTTTATTTTAGTTAATTTTTTTTTAGATATTCTCAGGTTAACTTCTGAATCATTTGTTCACATAAAACTTTTTTCCAGTTCTAGACCTATTTTCTTCATTACATTTTATGAAGCTAATGTGTCAGTTTTTTTTAGCTGCCTTGGTGAAGCTAATGTTTCTTGAAAACTAAACTTATAAAGCTCTTTAAGTGGAAAACTTGAAATGTACTTACGACAAGCCAGTGAGAGATTTAAAAGAAAAGGAAATAATCAGGATTTTTTTGTAATAAGGTGGCTAAAGCAATTAGCATGCTATCTAGCTAATTAATGATAACTGAATTAGCTGACATTACTAAAATGACTACTTTTAGCAACATACTCTTTCATACTTATATAATTCGTTGTTTAAACCAAATATGTTGCTTCAGTTTCTCTGAACGGTTTCTTAAAACGATTTTTTTACATTCTATGGAGCTGCTGTCAGTTTTTGCTACGTAGCTAGTGAATTCTGTGAAGCTAATTTTTGTTCAACAAACTTTTAAGCTCTTTAAATATGTGGCAAGCTTAAAATATGCATACCACATTTTTTTACAATAAGATGGCTAGGGTATTTAACATTTTAGCTAACAAGCCTATGCTAACTAAACTAGCTTACTTTTTCATGATTAGCTGACCAATTTATTTGTTTAAATAAAATACATTTCTTCAGCTTGTCTCTAAATATTTCTAAGGTTAACTTCTGATCCCCCCCATAAACACCTAACCTTTAACCCATTTTCTTTGCACAATCTAATAATTTTTTTATCCTAGCTTTGGTGTCAGTATTTACTAGCTAGCTACAATTATGAAACTCATATTTATAATAATAAAACAAAAAAGGCTAGCAATAAACCCAAGATGCACTAGGAGAGAGTCTGTGTTTTACAAATGTATTTGATGTAAAAAAAAAAAAAAAAAATATTTCAAAGCTTAAAAATGTAGTTGAAATCTGTTAGCAATTTGGTTAGCATTTATAAGTGGGCTAAAAATAATTTTTAGCAAATAAATTTATATCTGGTTAGCAGTTTATATTTAAAATTCTTTGTATAAAACGTAGCTAAATATTTTAGCATTTTAGCGATTAAACTAATGTTAACAGAATCTACAGCCTATAATTGTGCAGACGTACCGACTCATCTTTAAGTCTTTTGTAAATATGTGAATTTGTGTATAATATAAAAAAAACACATTAGCTAAAAACGTTTTCTGACTTCCTTCATTTTTTTATGCCTGCTTAAAATAATATAAAAAAATATTTTTCCCATGTTTTAGCTTGTCTAAATGAAATATGTTTTTATAAAATGTAACTAACATAACCTAGTAACAAACTTGCTTAACCAATTTTTTTCACTATTTCCTTCCAAGTGAGTAAAATAATGAATTTATTACAAATATGTTTCTGTTATACTGTTTCTAAGATACTAAAAGTTAATTAAATTTCACATCATTAAAATAACCACAGTGTTACAACAGAGACATTGATGAACATTCAGAGCGAAAATCCCTTTAAAATCAAATTAGTCCAAATTTGTTAGCTCTCTCCAATGAATTCTTGTGACTAAGGCATCTTAAATAAATTTTGAAGCAAAATACCGACAAACTGGGAATCACAAAGCTAAAGGTGAACAAAGTAAACCCTCATTTTCAGCAACACGAACTGCAGCATTTAGAGACTGTTGAACTTTTAGAAGCCTCTGAAGTTATCAGTTGTTGTGCCAGGTTCCACCTCACAATGATTATGGGCTTTACGGTAAATGTGCTGCCTTTGCACCTGTACTCACAACCAATTAACGCGACTCTGGAGAAAACCCAGAATCTCCGGTTTAGGTTCAAAGAGGGTTTCATGGTTTAGACTTCCGTTTAAATTTGAGGAAAGGCAATTGTTTGTCTGCTCACATCCTTAAACTGTCATTCCACTGACGCCGAGGCTTCACAGATAGACGGCTAGGAGACAGAAAGAGTCACTGGGGGATTTTTTTTGGACAATAACTGTCATGGCTTCACCTCAGGGGCAGGCTCAGGACTCGAGGACGTGGTTACAGGTGTAGGGTGAGCCAGCGTGGAGAACCAGGAGGACATCGCAGACTTGGCGGTTGTCAAGGCTCCACCCACTGACTGACCTGACGATAGAAAAACAGTGAAGCTTTCTATGAGAAACGAGACTCTTATAAAACATTTGTGGCTCGCCTTCTTACCCACTGCCTTCCCGGTCTGGACCACACTGCGACTGGTCGTGATCATGGCGTTTCCGATCTTCTTTCCGCGCTCACTGTTCTGCACTGAACTGTAGAAAGAAAAACAGGGTCAGAATTTATAAAAATTAGATGTTTATACATTTACATTTACTGAATGCTTCTGTTAAAAAATAAGCATTATACATTTATAAAAACATAAAAGTTAAATCTGAACGTCATTGAAAGGTTAGTTTTAGTACCTGTATTCAAAACATAAGGGATTTTTTTGCAATTTTATTAGCTGTAATATCATTGTTAAAATGTTTCTACCAAATGTCTTCCTTCCATGCAACTTCCTATTAATATTCTTGGAAACAGAAAACCGAACTGCATGCTTCTTTAATATTGACCTGTAATGGTTTATCTGCCTCATAAAAAGCGCCAAGTACTGCCTGCTGAACTACTGTGATATTATTATTATTAATGTTATTATGTAAGATATGATTAATCTAGATTAGATAAAGTAATTTTATTGATCTAGAGGAGTACTCCAGTTTTTTGGCAAATACAATTTTGGGCCTTAATTAGCCTTTTTTAAATTTAACAGAAGTTAATTTTCTACCACATTTTGTCCTTCCACTCAACTTTCTATCAATATGATTGCATACAGCACTCGTTCAGTGACAGGCTGCTGCATCCTCTGTGCACGACAGAGCTTCATCACAGCTCCTTCCTCCTGTCTTGTCTCTTGCTCCCAACAAACTGAGATTTTTACATCCCTGCTGTTATTTGCACATCTCTGTTTGCACAGCTTCATCTTTCCCTTCTTTTAAATAGGCACATAAAACATTTCGTAAATGTCAATGTTTAAGACTTGGGACTTGAGGGTAATTACTCGAGACTTGCAAAACAATGACCTGGTTCCACCTCTGAAGCCCGGCAACAATCTTAATAAAAGGAAGAATCCCAAATAAAAGCATAAAAGTCCACTAAGAATCTTAGCAAAAGCATAATAGTCACATTTTTGGAGTTTTCAACCATCTGGTAGAACAATTTTCTCACAAAACCCCCCACCAGAATGGTTTTGGCTTAATTCACACATGTCTGAGTAATCCTCCTGAATCCTGCTCTCTGAGCAGCTGCAACGCCCTCTCCTGGAAAACGACTGAGTGTTCCAATTGTGACGTATTTTACGTCACTATTTGAAAACAAGGAAGTTGTGTCTGCACTGCCCCTGCAGGCAGAGCAGCCTACCTCTAGCAGTCAAGTCAAGTTTATTTATATAGCCCATTTCATACACAAAACGGAAGCCCAATGTGCTTTCCACAGTTAAAAGTTAAACTGTCGCATCATATTAAGTAAAATATAATCGTGGAATATTAACATGGAACATAGTACATAAGAATAAAAGCAAATTGAGTAATTTGTGTAAATTTGCTGTGATGGACTGGCGACCTGTCCAGGGTGTACCCCGCCTCTCGCTCGCTGACGGCTGGAGATAGGCACCAGCCCCCCCCGCGACCCCTGGAGGACTAAACGGTTCAGAAAATGAATGGATGGATGGATGGATGGATGCGTAAATTTGAGTTTTAAAAAAATTACTTAAAAGTAAGAAGATAGAACAGAGATAAAACAGCACAAAATAGGTATAAATACAAAACAGCCCAGATAAAGACTTAGTAGACCACATATGCATGGGTTAATGGAAAGCATCAAGGAAAAGTTTGGTTTTTAATTTGGATTTAAAAATAGAAATGGTGGGAAAGTTTGCATACACACCCTCCCCCTCTCAAAGCTCATAGCTGCTCTGGTTTTAGCAGCTGGAACCACTTTTTTTGTTGGAATTTTACTTTCTAAATTGTCTTTGTGAAAACGCCCGTTTGGCTGCGTGGATTACAGGACTTTATTCTACATTCCTTAAAAACAGCAGCTGGATCACCTCCAACAACAAAGACGCCTGATGGAAAGAGAAGTAAGTAGCTACAAGCTAATGCTAATGTGTGTTAGCTATTTACTAAGCTGCTTATGTGATCAGGAGATGGGATTATAGAGAAACAAGTCATTGTACTTCGTGGGTGAAGTTACCAGAAATGAAATGGTCACTACACAGGTGAAATGCATTGAGAGGCGGGTTCCAACGCTCTTTTTTTCAGCGTGTTTAGAGCTTTTTTTTATAGCAGAAATCTATCTTTCCCTCCGGGTTGGATCTTTTGGGATGCGATAAAAGGTTTTGTCTTTAACTTGACCTTGGTGTATTGTACCCAAGGCTACAACAAGAGTCCACCATTTTCGCGAAGGCTTTATAATTATGTCACGCACTACTGTTTATTGTATTTGTTAGAATTTGCACATACATTTATTAACTAGATTTTGGTCTAATTACGTCAGTTTTAAATATTAAATCATAAGCTATGATCTCCTTTGAGATCTTGCCCAATGAATGCTGCAGATAAGCCCCTCTGCCAACCCTGCATAGGACAGATGGTATAGATGATTGTTTAGTCAAAATTCAGTAATTTTTTGGATTACCACTTTGTCCTTTTACTTTAGTACAATTTTTGGCTACTCTACCCACCTCTGAACCCAGTAAAACACACTATTTTTATGGCTGTAAAGTTAGATCGATTGAACCACTAACATATGTAGAGGCTCAACAACTGAACACAGGTTTCTCTTCTATATTTTCCTTTGATTTTGATCACAAATGCTTCTGCAGACCAGTTAAAACTACCCTCTGCAGTTTGGTTGATTACTAAAGCTTTATGACAGATCTCCCACAGCCGCCGTGACACCAAACACCTGAAGGTAAGGCAAGAGCTTCGAGTGTCCCGGTCAACCGCGGAGATGAGTACGCCTCGACTGCGTGTGAGCTCCTCCTCGTTTGCAGACTTTATCCGCGACGTAACTCTAGCTGAGGGCGAGAGCAGGAAGAGTCCCCGCCTCCCGTTTTTCAGAATGAAGCTCACTCACTATTAATGAGACGCTCAACACCGCCACATCCAGACCCGCGACGCAACATGAAGCTGCACGCTGCTGACTGCACCATGCAGTGTTCATCAGGCATTCACAGCTGGATGTCGGGGGGGTGGGGTGGTGGTTCTAAGCCCGGATGTAGAGCTGCAGCCAGAAACCGAGCATCAGGCTCAACATTTTCTGATTTATTCTGATTCTGTTTCGGACGCCTGGTGCGACCCTGAACCAATTAGATGTTTGGAAAAGGAGGGAAAGGAAGACCCCTGTGGAGAGCTGGACCTCCTCTCCCATACAGGCAATTATGGCAGACAGAAGACAGAAAAGATACAGACAAAGCTGACCTTTACAATCTAAACTATTTTTAAAATGAAACCATATGCAATAGTATTAAATGTTTGATTCATTTGAATTATATTTTAATCCTAAAAAGCAGAGAATTCCATATAAACGATTAATTGAAACATTTGTGCTTAAACCACAAACAGTTCACCTGCTGTAGCCTGAACTCACAGATTCACAGCTTCCTCCTCCTGCATGGAGCTGAAATGATCAGCCGTTAGAGAACGATCAAACAGTAGGAATGCTGCAGAGGATTCTGTCATGAGGGTCGCTTAACTCGACCCCTGTGCAAGCTGGAGCAATAATTAGCAGGAATTTGAGGCTTTTAGTTGAGTGGAATGGGGCAGCTTCACTATATGACAAAGTAAAGACGCTTTTTACACCACAAAACACTAATTTGTCACTAATGTCTGTTTTATTTGTTTTTAAATTTCATACTCTCTCATAAATGTTAGTTTTCATGCTTCAGTTACTAAATGCATTTCTTTTACTAATGATCTGTTTTAATTTGCTTGTTTTTTTATCATGTATTTGGTTTCATTACCACTGAGTCATGTAAAGCACCTTGAAATGCCTTAGTGTTGAGAGTGTGCTATATAAATAAAATTGCCTTGCCTTGCCTAATGTCAAAGAAAGAAATACAAGTAAGTGAGAACTGGGGTATGTAAAGTTTTGATCTAAGTGTTTTGATCAAAGCGAATCATTAGGACAGAGAGGATTTTAATGGTTCCAGTTCCTCTGAAAAATGACCCAAAACGTCTGAAATGTGTTAAATAACCTCGATTCACTCTCTACAAATAAATCATTATGTAAAGACTCTTCTCAATATGAGTTTTCTGTTGAAAGCAACATCAAACTGCAAAGTTTGCAGACTCTGAATGGGCCCTTTTCTGCTGTCGGCCACAAGAGGTCAGCAGATTCCGGCTTCTGAGTCACAACCACCTCGGAGCATAAAACGGCTCCGCTTGCGGGGCCCCGTTCGGTGTTCCTTCATTTCCAATTTAAAGAACGTCCAGAGCGGGAGATGAAGAATCAAACTCACTGTGAGAGTCGTAGTTTCACGTCAGCTACGCTGTACTGGCCCTGGAATGGGTGGCTGCAACAGAAAGGACATCCAGTTAGTCTCAATACCATATCTTCCAACTAATTTTAGAATAACTTTTTAAATATTTAATCAAAAAAATTTCTTTTTCCTTTTTTTCTTTCCATATATTTCTTGCTAAGCTGTTTTTCTGTCTGTGCTGGAAACTAAGGAACCTTCCAGAGGAATTAATAATTTCTTAGCTAAGCTAAATTACTGAAATGCAGGAAACATTTTTAATAGAACTAACATTAAAAATAACAATATATTTCCTTAATGGTTTCTAAAAAGGGCTGCACGGTGGCGAAGTGGTTAGCACTGCTGCCAAAAACGCCAGCAAGAAGGTTGTGGGTTCGTATCCCGGCCCAGGGTCTTTCTGCATGGAGTTTAAGAAAAATGGTTAAGAAAATGGATGGATGGATGGATGGTTTCTAAAAAAACACCTAAAGTTTCTCTTGCTGAACAAATTCAGTTTTCTAGACCGAACAAATTCAGTTCGGTCCGTCCTGCGCAGAGTTCCTTATTTCTCCACCACATTTACAGTTTTGTTCTGTCCACTCCAGACTACTGTGAGGAACAAAGCAGCGTGAACTTCCCCTTAGCTTCAAGGTTCCTCATAGGCCTCAACTCAGGCGTGGAGAACGCCAGACCCACAGCGAAGCACGGTGGTGGTATACCAATAATTCGGTTTTCTCTGCATGTTTCTCTTAATTATGGCTCATAATGAAAGCAGATTTCACGTGGGATTGAAAGGAGAAAACAAATAAGGTACTATTAATTAAATGGTAGAACTAGGACGGTTAGAATGAGACAGATTTGTGTCGTTTTCACATAAAAACGCCAAAAAGGTTGGACTTTACAGAGGAAGCCAACCCATATGAACACAACAGGTTATGTTTTACGGAGGAGGATTCAGTAGGAGCTTATTTATTATTATTTTTAAGGTTTTGTGGGCAGAGAGGTCTTTATTTGAGAGAAGTAGGGGAAGACATGCAGCATACGCGGGGTTCTGGAGAAACCATTAATGTTTCCAAACAGCAGAGTTTAGTGATAGCTGGGTATCAATTCAAATTTGCAGAATCGATTCGACTCTGATTAACGTTAATGTTAAAATCTATTATCACGATCCGATCTATTCCAATTCCATATAGATATGGGTCAGTGCTATTCAAAATGGTTTTTCTTAACAGTTTTTTACCTTATTTACCCGACTGCAATTCAGTGACGAAACACTGGGTGGGGTTACAGTTCACCGAGGGAAACACTAGTGACACTTTCAGAGTTTTCCTTAATATTCCAGCTGTAAAATCAGGATTCCAACAGGTTTCTTCCAGTTTTTTAAATACATTTTTAAGACCAGGTATATAAAAAACGAATTCCTATTTCACAGCCCTTCTGGCAAAGAAAAAAACCCTTGAACTTGTCTTCATTTATTTCTTAGGGAAATGTGTAAAAGATGACAACCCAAGCAGAGGTGTGGAACAATCAAAAAACAATTCTTCAGGCCACAACAAAGTTTGCCCAACTATTTTGTCTTAACATTGGTTACATTTTTTTTTTTAAAGTTAATCTTTATTTGAGTATTTCGACAGTCCCAGGGATTCGTTGCGTTCCCAATTATTGGTTCCGCCACTCTTTATTTATGCTACATTATTGGATCAAATAATCATGGTTGACGAATTCAACTTTTGAGGAAAAATGCGACACTAAGAAGTTAAATACATAACAAATTTTGAAGACCCACACAAAATTCAAGTCTTTTAAGGCATAATTTCCCAATTCATAAATTCAATGATTTTGAGGCTTTTTAAGACCCTGCAGGAACCCTGAAAAAGGGCAAAACATCGATTCTTAACTTTTAGAATCATTTTTTTTTCTCAACACTGCACTAGCTGGGAGACCATACTGAAAAATACAACTACATGTACCGTTACCCCTCTAATGCTTACACATTTTTATGTAGATTTGTTCTAAAGATTAATTCTAATGATTATTAAGGAGTCTGATTTTTGGGGCGCTATGAGCGCCTAGCATCATGATGTGGAGTAACCATTCCAAAATTCTAAATTGTACGCCGTCTGTCGCAGACTTGGCATTTCCAAACGAACGCAGCGAACACGGTGGCGGCGGCATTATAATGTGGGGTTATTCAGATGACACAGGTCATCATTTTCAGTCACATGAGGCTCAGTACTACAAAGTCAATTTGAGTCCAGCATTAAGCCTTCCATAAAACAAACTTTGGAGAGATGTTTTATACAAACAAACCTTTAAAATTTGTCCAAAAGAGCAACATACTTTGCATGAAATTAAACCATCTTTCCCCCCTAAACCTTATTTCGGTGTGATGGGGATGATCCACCTACCCTGGGGTGATCATCGGCATGCCAGGATGTTTGTTACTGAACCAAACCCGGAAGTTGTGAGTGTTCCTCCACGCACCGGTGAACAGCGCTCCATAATCAGCCAGCAGCCTCTCATTATCTGACAGATAAACAAGATAAATGAAGATATTTTAAATTAAATAAAAGCCTTCTTTCCTGGTTACTTATTTATACATTTAATATTTCACAAAAGAAAACCTGCTTATATTTGAATTGAAATGCTTAAAGGTTGACAAGTTTGTTTTCCATTAAATGAAAAACAAGAACCTTGAAACGTTCAATATCTAGAGTTAAAACAAACACTGAAAATCAGTATTTATCGTACTTGTGTACCTGGGACTAGGTACGTAGGCACAGCTTGATGACATCATCAAGATGCATATCTTGTCTCAATCTCTACCTTTGGCTAAATTTATATAATTTCTACCCTATACCTTTTATATTGGCCACTACTACATGAGATCGTGATATTATGGGATGTTCTGCAGATTCGCCACCTTGCTGTAGAGCAGATGAGAGCAAAGAGTGCAGGTAGAGGGTGAACTGGGCTCGGATCCACTCGTCTCCCCCCTCCCAGCCCGTCCCGTCCAGGAACACGTCGTCCCTGTTCTCGGTCACGTGTTTCACCAGGTAATCCGCGAAGCGCAGGTCCGCCGTCGTCAGGCTCAGGATCTTCCGCAGCTCCGGGTCCTGGATGTGGATCCGGGCTTCCTCCACCTGCGGGAGCAAAGAGGTTCGGGGGTTAAGACCAGGCTGGTCTGGGGGACAGAGCACGGAGACGGCGTCGGCGGGCTGGACTTGCCTCCACGACGGCGTCACTGAGGTGCCTCTGCTGGCGGAAGAGGATGTTGGTCGCCCCGGCAACGAAGCCTCGAACGGTGACGTCCGACAGGAGGTGATGCTGCTGCAGAGCCATGTAAGGCAGGCACAAGTAACCCTGGCAACGAAAGCAAACTGTCAACTAAAGGACGGAGGCCGTCGTGACGGTTCCACCATGAAAGGCGGTTCTGGGTACCTTGGTGAAGATGGGGAGCGGCAGGCCGTACTGATCCTCCTCCAGACCCGACAGCAGTCCCTGGACGACCCCTCCCTGACCGCCGACCCCCAGCGGCTGCACTGTGATCGGCATTCCTGGTTCGGAGTCGAAGGTGTCCGGAGGCTCCGACCCGACGCCAGCGGCCGCCGCTTCTTTGGGACTGGTCTCCTCCAGCACGCTGGGATCCAGAGTCTCCCAGTCGCTCTCGGAGGACTCCGGTGATGTGCGCGAGGGCGGTTTGAGGTGGTTGTTGTCCGGAGACTCCGCAGCGGGTCGGGTCGCCTCCGCGCGCTCCAGGGACCCGTCGGCATGGGCAACGTCGGTGGCGGACAAGGAGACGAAGTCCTCGGCTCCTGAGACACTCTCCGCCAGACTCGGGTCGTCCGACACGCTGCTCTTTGGTTTGTAGTGCGAGGAGTCCACCAGGCCGTGTTCGATCATGCCTGCACAAACATCACCACCGTCAGACTCAGGTCAAAGTTAAGACTAACTGTACTGACTATGTTCAGCTCTCTTACATATCGTTCGAAACTTTAACGTTGCTTTGAATTTTCTTTTTTTGAACATTTACATTTTTCTAAAACAGAGCCTCTAAGGGTTAAGGGATTTGTCAGCTACAGCTTCAACTGTTGCTGCTTTAATTATTGCTCTGAGAAGGGCCGGCCCAAAGTCTTTTGGGGCCGTAAGCAGATTTTGACCGGAAGGGCCCCCTTTCTGTTAAAACCACTACAGTGTTTCAATCAAGATTCGGTCTAATCTGGGAAAGTACGCGGAGTTTATTTGGCTGATCCTAAAAATCAATCAGAGGTATTTGTTAATATTAGCTGAGACAATCTGAAGCTCAAACAAAATAGAAGGGTTAAACTAAAGCATTAGAGTATAACAATGATAACACAACAAGCAAACAATGAATATTAAAAAGTAATTTTACATTCCATTTTAACTCAATTATGATGAAAGTTTTGTAAATTAAAAAGAGACAATATAAATATTTTTATTTCTTTAAATGTATTTTATTTAAATATTTTTGCACCATTTTCTAAACATTTTTTTAATTAAAATAGACTCTTAATTTAAAAAATAATAATAATTGTTACAAAGAAAATTGGCTAGTTACTACACAAAATTGTAAAAAAAAATATATATATATATATATATATATATATATATTGTTTTTAGATAATCTACATTGAAACAAAACTAAATCAAATGAAGTACTCTGCACATTTTCATAAATTGTAAATCCTGTAGTCTCTCTTTAATTTGAACATTTTTGAGGGGCCCCAGATGGGTATGGGGGGCCCTAAGCAACCGCTTAGATTACTTTTGCCTTGGGCTGGCTCTGATTCTGAAGGTAGATTCAGACTTCAGGTAGGTTTCCTATTGGCTTTTTGCTGACTGATGATGATGATTAATGACTGATTTTGAATGGTGGCAAAGAGAAATCCATGTCCGTGTCAGATTTCTACCCCAAGGAACCAGAAAGATAAAGTGGCCTCCTTTATTAAATCCGTCTTGCAGCGATTTAGAAGCTCCTAAAACAACTGAAGCATTTATTTAATCTGTGAAAGAAGCACCAGTGAAGCCGGTTCGTTTATGGGAGTTACTGACCCGGAAAAAGAGACAGAACCGTCATCAGGGCTCCCACCAGTCTGTTCACTGGAGACACATAGAACAGCACCTGCAAGCAGACAACTGTTAGGGATCACATGTGGAGAACCGAGGCAAAAGAAAGGGATGAGATTTTGTTTCTAGGCATTACTCTCACCTTCTTCTCCAACAGAATCAGCTTGAAGAGGATGAGAACCTGCAACATCAGAATAATATATATTAAAAGAAGTTCAGACTTTTGCAATTTAACAAATCAATCTGGTGCAACCTTGTGTTGAAAGTGAAGGATGAGATCTCTTGGTGATAAACCTGAGGAGAGAAAATTAGGGTTTTTTGTTTTGTTTTTTTACAATGAAAACGAACAAACGTGACGCGGTTGTGGAGGTCGCTGTCTTTGTACCTAGGTAAACCTGCGATCCCTCCAGAGCCGAGCCCCTCAGGGAGCCGTTCATGTGTTCGTACAGCTCCTGTACAGGGAACGACAACCGGTTAGAACGGGGAAGAACGAAGCAAACCCCAGATAAGGTCTGATCGCTTTGTTTTTGTTCACCTTCAGGATGGAGATCTGTGAGAAGTCTTTCTCCTCGAAGTAGGCGTGTGTGATGAGCTGCAGTTTAGCTTGAAGTAAACCGTAGAGAGGCTGGAAATAAAGTCCAACACAGTCAGCAGCAGGCTGGAGGTGATTCAGATACATCATGAACTGTAGAGATTATTCACCCTGACTGAGACGGAGATTCGTGAATCACACAGTTTACTGCTAACTAATACAACTAACTGATTTTAAATGGCTGATTAGCAACTTCCTGTTGAAGCATAGAGAAGCCTCAATGAAGAACAAAGGAACAAAGCACTAATAAAGGAGGAATAGAATACACAATACATCCTGAAACCCCTAGGGATGATGGGAGAGCTCCAGAATATATATATATATATTTTTTTTTTTAAAGAGTAAACAAAGTACAAGAAAAAATGCACTTTAATGGATGGATGGATGAACAGATGGATGGATGTTTATTTGGACGGACGGACGGATATCTTGTGAACCAAATCAGAGTAAAAGGCTGATTAATATCTATTTTAGAAAATGGACATTTAAATTCTAGAAAAAACATTTTTCCTTTTCCAGACCTGAAAAACATTTGAATCCAGACTGAGATATTTCCAGACATGATAGGAACTCTGATCCCAGTTTTTCCTCTCTTTTTTTCCCCACGATCACCTGTTGCTGCACTCACTGCTTTATGTTCCCACCGTCTGATTTCCAGCTACATCTAGGCTCATTGCGCTTCGTTCTATGACGACTGCATGAAGCTGGACGTGACTCACCACTCGACTGAGGACGCAGACGCTCTTCTGGACCGTCTCTCTGGTGACGTCGGCCTTTCGAACCTTCAGGGCCTGAAAGAAGACCCCAATATGAAGCAAACACAGAACATACACATAACCTATCACTGATCCTCCCAAGTTGTCTCCAGCCGTCCGATTCCTTCAAGCTGCAGTCACCAACCTTTGCTTCTATTTGACGATAACAGGACACGCCATAGACACACTTCATGTCTCCACTGAGAGGTGGAAGGTGAAAATACACAGTGTCTGCAAAACAGGCAAGAAAATCAATCAACACATATGAAAAAATTATCAAGTTAAAAAATCAAGGCGAAATATAAAATCTGCAAACTATTAGGCTACACATCAGGTTTCAAGATCCAGTTTCTTTGGGCTCCTGCTAATTGTCAGAGAGCATTCCCGTGATAGGATGCACGATATATCAGCAATGACCTTTGTAGCTGTGACAAAGTTAGGAGGGAGAGTTTGTAACAAGGCAGGTGGACTTTTGAATCTGGAAAAACCAAGTTGATTTTACAGGCAACGGGAAGAAAAACCTGAGGCAGAAGCATCATTTACCAGATATCACAGAGAGAGAACATTTAGTTTATATTTTTTTTTAAAGTCTCATTGATGGGCACGGTAGCGGGGGTGTGATGATTTGGGCCAGCATGGGAGCAGGAGTGACCTCTATAGAGTGTGTACCTGAGTTCATCATCAGACTAAACCTTAAAGTCCAAACTGTTTCTCCTACGAGTTTACCTCGTTTAAGTAAAATATCTTTGAATCCTGGTATAAAGACAATTCTGAATCTCTGTTAAAGATAAGGGAAAAAAATTAATAAACTTAATTTAACTCGAGAGGTTAAAAGCAGCCCAATGATGGCTGAGGTGAACCCCTTCCCTGTACATCCAATGAACTGCAAAAAATGACTTTACCAAAAACTAGGGATTGCAACAATATGAACATTTGGCCAAATATCAAAATCCGATATTAATATTGCAGGTGTTGCTGATAGGAAATACTTACATATATTAGATATACTTCCTCACCCCTTTAACACCTTCAAAAACAAAACAACAAACCCTAACATTGATTCTCTGCTTCAGTTAAACTCAACATAATCCCAACTCGTGGCCAGTAACAGATATTTAACAATATTACATATATTTCCCAACCCGTTTAACAGCATAAAAAAAAACACACACACACACAAAAAAATTTTAAAGAGTGAAAAAACAAAAAAAATCTTCTACAGAAGAGGATTGATGCCTCACTCATTCACACTGACACAGCAGGATAAAAATATGAATCTGTGTGACATTTGGTCTTTTTTTTAGGTGAGCTCAGATAATATGACGCTTGAACAAACTCCCTCAAAGGGAACATTCATTCCTCATTCATCAGACACACAAACAAGCAACAGATAACTCGCTCATTCTGCAACAAACTGAACATCTTTCCAACCCCAATCGCCTGTGCCGCCCTGGTATAGAGCCGTATCACTCATATAAAACATTAAATACGAGTAAAAGACACAGCTAATGTTATTTTTTCTACAGTTTTCTGATAGATTAAGAAAATAAATGTCAGGCAAATTAATTGCTGATCATCATATACAAACTGGATTTAAAGTTACCGTCTGTCTGCAGCCGTTTTTATAATTTAATTGTCTCTGGTAAACAAAATGTCACAACCATCAGCCTCGATTCCTTCAGAGTAAGCAACCAGAGAGCGTTTCTTAACCCTGAGGAGATTTTCTCGGGCTGAGAGCGACATCAGAGAGTCTTAAAGGTTGCACAGCCAAGATTAAAGATTTCAGAGAAGAGGCGCCAGCAGCAGCATCACAAACATGCAGAGGCGCCGCCCTAACTGAAAACCAGAAGCTGAGGGATAATCCTGCGGAGCAGGAGAACCAGTAAATGTAAATTATAACCAGTTCCTGACAGAGACCAGCGATCAGAGCAGCTCCGAGCTGAGAGTAAAGCCCCTGTAACTCTGTTCTGCTGTCAGAAAATAGGAAGTCTCAAGATTCAGACAGATGGACGGACAGTTGAATCAACATATATCCTCCATCACAAAGTTCCCAGACCCCGGTACCGGGCGGCGGGTCACTCAGTAATGGGCAGGAGGCTTCACAGAAAGAATATATAATTTACAGGCTTTCTGCTGTATTAATTATCCGAGTCTTAATTTTTTATTTTGAAACATGGGCGGATCCTCTCCGTTACATCCGGCTCTAACTCCCTCTTGACGCATGTTAGGATGCTGGCACCGCTACAAACAAAAAGCAACAAACTAGCAAGATAAATAAAAGCAGAGGTCCCTGATAAGTTTCTTTGCAAAACGGAAAAGGTGCGGTGAAAACCGAGAAAAAGAGCCCCCGACTTCCAAAGAAAAAAAAAAGCTACATTTAGCAGAGAATACCAGGAGTCCTATGGAAAATATGGATATATTGCGTAGGTTTCTGTTGAGGCAATGAAGCCTTTAAAAATGCCCTGACAGGACCGTCTTCAAACAGCCACAGGGCTCCGACCGATCCAGCTTTGTTGTGAGTTGTATTTTCCATGAACTTTATATTTGTTTTTGAGATCAATCTTATTTCAAAACCCATGTTTAAAGGTTACCATAGTAGCAAGAGAGTTTAGGGGAGGCGGAGCAGAAACAAGTTTTCTATTTCCATGAATGTAATTCAATAATCCCAGTGTCCTCGATGTTTCATGTACAACGTTGGTTGTTTAGGTTTAGTTTGGGAAATAAATCAGAGGGAGTGTCGACAAACAGCAGCTATCAGAATTTAACTCGTAACTGGAAACCGGTTCGTTCGAAATTTAAACCGAAGAAGAAAAACAACATAAAGGGTAAAGACAATCTATTAGGGCTGGGCAAAATGACCTAAAATCAATATCACGGTATATTGTAATGATCAATCAAATTTTCTGTTTATGAAGATTACATTTTTGGAAAATCTAGATTTTGTATTCCTCATAACAATCCACGCCTTTGACTTCAGTCAGTAGGAGGTCAAAAGTGTGCTGATCCGAGTGTGTGGGCCCCTTCACCTTCTGAGTGAAGCCAAATGAGTCTAATTAGGGCTTTGCGATTAACCGATTGTATCGATTAATCACATTTTCCGTGTCTGAAGACTAGGGCTGTGTTTAAAAATCATAAGATTGATTCTGAATTGATTCACAATTTCAAAAATCGATTTTATTTTTTGGAATAGTTTGCCCTTTTTACAAATAAAATAGGAAGGTTAAGTCCAGACGGCCATTTATGTCCCCTGGTGAACTGTTACTTACCCAGTGATAAGGCATATTGAATTACAAGCATATAAGTAAGATAATAGCTCAAAAAAAAATTTTTTATAGCATTGACCATATCAATATCGAACAGGATCAGATTTAATCAGACCGAATCAGATCGGATTTTGATAATTGATTCTAACTCTTAAGAATCGGAATTGAATCGATTCATGAAATTTGAATCAACACCCAGCCCTAAAGAAGTTTTAATTGTCGGAAAATTTAGTTGATTTTTTTCTTATACCAATGCACAACCACTAACTTCTATAGCTCAGATTAATGTCTATCTGCCCAGGACCTAACATCTTGTTTTACAAGGATATTTTACATTTTGTTTTTAGTTGGACTTGGAATTCAGGACAGCTCTGGGACAGGGTGATTGAAATAAAAGCAAGTTTTTGGAAATGTTTTTCATCACATGCAATTTCTTTTTAGGAAAACACAGTTTAAAAAATCAATTACAATCTGAATTGGTATAAAAAAAATGGAATATTTAATTTTTAAACTGTGGCCAAGCCCTATATTGAGCATTTTACCTCAATAACGGTAAGTAGACGATAACAATGACAACAACAACAACAACTACAGCTCCGTGGCTGCAGTTAACAATCATACGTGTCGTGCTCCACGTTAGAGTCTCAAACTATCCAATAACACCATTAAAACTCACTTTATTTGTCGCTAACAAAACAGTTTCTAGATGAGTCTACACTATAACGACACAGTTGCTGCTTTAGCAGTGCTGTTTCCTAAAGGATGAGATGTCGCATGACTGTGCGTAGTCACGTGACTGAAGGCAGCGCTCATTTCTTAAAGGGGCAGGAGCACCGCTAAACTAAAACACATCTTTTCATAAAAAATTAAAAAAAAAGATATTTATTACCACGGGAAAAATGACGTCGGTAACGGTCATACATTTCGGTACCTGTAAATTATCGGTGTACTGCCCAGCCCTACAATCTATCACACCGATTGTTTCCTAGATGGAACACAGATGACACTTGGTAGATTTAATTACATCCACATTTTGCCATTCACTGGGCATGAAAACAAGAAATAGAAAACTAGTTCAGTATACAACCAACTGAAAATGTCCCAGACCTTAAGTACAACCTGAGCTCATGTTACCCTGGCCTAGAGCCAAAGCCGTGTAAGGAGTGTGATCATCTTCTCACAGTGTTCAAATAGTAGGGAAATATACATACGCAAAATGTATATAATTAGGGATGTACCAATAGTAAAACATTTAAATCCATGTTCATAAGGTGGTCACTAATAAAAAAGTTCCCCTTTTCTACCCAGTAATGACCCAGTTTATGTTTTCATAGCCGTTATTGTCTTCCTCTGTAACCAAAACCAGGTAACCCTCCCTGAGAACCCGCTGGTTTATGAGCTGCTGAGGCAACACAGAGCAGAAAACATTTATTATGCGGTTGATAAGAATCCAGCAAGATTTCCAGATAAGGAGTTAAATATTAGACAGGAAATCTGATTGCAGGATGAGCTGAGTTAAAGTGCTCAGTCTGCATCCAGAATAAACCATGAAACACTGAAGATGCAGCCTCTTTTCTAGCTGAAACAGAGACGACACTCAGTGTTATCTAAACGCAAATGACGATTTTTGTTTTTTTTTAAATAAAACACAGAGGACGCAGACTGCTTCCTAATTGAAATAACTAGGACCCAGACTGTTTCCTATATATAAAACACTAGGGATGCACAGATCTGAATTTTATAGTCCCAATACTGATACCGAAGCCTGAATTGTGTATCTGTCAATACTCGATACCGATCCCATACACTTGTTGAATTAATAAACGATATAACTTCCAACTTATACCTTTCTTGAAGAGACTAAAGGCACAAGACTTTATTAACTAAACATAACAAAGACAAAATAACAGATGTAAAATAGAAAATTAACAAAAAAATAAAATTTGAGTGAGAAATGTTTCTTATTGGGGAATTTATTGCATGTTTTTCCACATTTTGAGTATCAGTTTATGGTATCAGTTAAGTTTAACCGATACCGATAAATGTATATTAGACGGCATCGTGCATCCCTATAAAACACAGAAGACACAGACTGTTTCCAAGATTTATAGTGGGGGGAATAATTATTTGACCCCTCGCTAATTTGGTACGTTTCTTCAATGACAAAGTAATGAAAAGTCTCCGAACAGAATAATTTTAATGCTACGTTTATTTTAACAGTGAGAGATAACACATCAAAAGGAAAATTGAAAAATAACTTTAAATGATAGAAACTGATTTTTTGCAATTCATTGAGTAAAATAAGTATTTTTCAGTATTTTTCCAGTTTTATGGCCCTCTTTTCAGGAACAGGCTGCTGGAGGACCTCAGGGCGGCAGAGAACGTTCATGTTTTAGGTGCAGGCTCAAGACTCACCTTTTTAGCCAAGCTTTTAACTGATTATTACTAATTATAGTTTTATTTAAATTCCTTTGCATATTTTACTTGATTATATTTGATTAGTGTTAATTTTCATATTTTAATCTTCATCCCAGCTCTGTGGGAGCCCTCTGCATTAGGAATGGTGATCGGCTGTGGCTGCTCTCCAGGTAGCGCTTCGGTGGAGCAGTAATATAATTATCGGACATCCGTTCATTTTATCATATCGGTGCAATTTAGTAGCTTCCCTTTCGCAAGGATGACCACTTTTTGTGCCAAAAATAATTACTGGAAATTGTTCAGAGAGCCATTTATTTTGTATGCGTTTTCTTATAACATCCTCTGCCTGTATGAGTGCGAGATTTTTTAGAAGCTGGTGCCGTACCTTCCTGGTAGTTGTGGGCTCCGTCGGGCAGAGCCAGGAAAGGGAGGTACTTCCACTCCTCTGGCAGCAGGTTGCTGTCGTGACCCTCGTCTGGCATCAGTGGGGGGTACGAGAACTCAACCTGAGGATGGAGCAGTGCGAGAGGTCATTTACCTCCAGCCGCCAATATCACAGAGCAGCTAACTGGTTAAACTCCAGCCTCTATATAGAGATGCCTAAACCTCATATTTAAATGACTCGTCAACTCAGTTCTTGATCAAATTAATACTTTTTTTTGTGTGCAAATTCCTTAGCCTTGGATCTTGAAAACTACACACAGATGTTGCTTTTGTAGCTCAGACATGCTTTTTAGAACTTTCGCAATATTGGTTCGGTTTCCACCGAGTTTAAAGAAGAAAATAAAACTCTCACTCTGGTTAAATCTGTCAGAGTGCAGGTGCAACACTCAGCTAAAACCTGTTGCTCCTGAACGCAGCACACACCCAAATACAATGACTCATTACAAAGTGGAAGAAGCCGGACCGACACCCCCGGGCCGCGGCGCCGCAGCTCGCTCTGCAGGACTGATGATCTTTAGGAAAGCAGAGATATTGGTAACCAGACTGAAGCTCGTACCCACATTTAAAGTGATAGAGGCCATTTTTTTTCTCTCCAGTAGGGTTAAAAAGAGGCCAGATTTTATAGAAGAACAAGCAGTGGTGTTTGGCTTTTGGTTAGTGGATTTTATTTCTCTGCTTTTAATTGCTGGGGTATTAACTTGTCTGAGACGTAGCTGATAATTCAGACAAAATTCAAAACTGAGATTAACATTTTTCTGGTAAGAGATCTGAGTCCTAAAAAAAAATATTTTTACTAATTTGGAGAGTTTAACTTACAGACTTGACTCTACAGATGCACCGACCAGGCTTTTACAGGCTGATACCGCTATCCAGCTTTCTGAACTGATTGGGTGTTTTTTCTTCCTAGGGATACATAAACTGAAAAAATATGCTGCGAGCTCTTAGGTAGAACCAGAAATTGCACTTGTGTCATGGTGAATAATATTAAATACTTGAAAACATCAAGTGAAACAAATTTTTAGAGGGGAATTTAAATGAGAAAAGCTGAAAAACTAAACTAGTGTGCATGTTACATCTCTGGAAATGGTACTATTCTAGATATCTAAATATTTTTCGAATTATGTAGGAGTTATCATGAAATTTTTCAAGAGAACAACTAAGATTTTTGCTTTTCGTTGATTTTAGAATCCAAAATGAAACAGATATAGCTTGAATGTCTGTGGTTAAAAACCATGACAAGATTCACAAACTACGCCAGAGAGTTCACGGTTTAGGTCAGACGTTTTCATACATTAAGCGAAATTAAAGGTATGGACCTCAGATTTAAATTAATTGTTCGGTCAAATATGTTGTTTTAATGTATTTTTTTTTTTTACTTTATGTAGCTGTAAACAAAGAAAGTTAAAATAATTTCACAACAGAACCACATTTGAAGAAGGAGCCAGTATAAAACCAGTTGTACCTGAATGCAGCATAGCAGGCCAACTGTTGGACTTGAGTTGCATTAATTTGGCGCCGGTTGAGTGTTGGGACGTGTATTGAGAATCTGGCGATATGATAAATAAGCAAGAACATACATTGCGAATTTTGAACACTGAATTTAACTGTAGAAAATCTGTCAGAGAATTCTAAACATTCCTGTCTGTTCCCTATAAAATACATCCAGATTTATTACTTGATCTACTTGATCCACTGGAAAGAAGAGGGTGAAAACAGCCACCAACTACCAGTTGTACTTTTGATTTTATGGCAAAAATGACTGACATTATTAATGGTTCATGTCGAATTCAAAAAACATTTTAAATCAACACTTTGTTTTGGAATACAGACAATATCGTGACAAAAAATATCGCGATATACTGGCACATCAATATCACATCACTGGCACATCCCTTGTTGAGTCCGACATGCAGCCGGATTTGGACTTTCTTCTTTTGTTTTTGTACCACTGATGTTTAAATTTTGCTCGTAGTTGTAAAAAAAAAAAAAAAAGACCCATTAAGCGCTAATTTCCTCATCTCTGCTGGAAAGATGAATTGGGGTGAGCTGAACCGCAGAGTGAAGGTAAAAGGGCCAACAGGTACTAAGCATCTCTGGGAGCAAACGGTGGCTACGTTGATTAATCTAAAATATAACATTTATTCAATTATTTCACCCTTTTTGTTTAAGTACATACAGTAATTCCAAAAATGATGTGTTCATTCATAGTTTTGATTCCTTTAATCGAGAATCAACAATGTAGCCATGAAAATAAAGGAAAACGGATTAGAATGAGAAGGTGTGTCTAAACTTTTGGTCTGTACTGTATATTTCTCTCTAAAGCAGCAGTGAACCTCAATATTGTTTTTCGGGAGGCCAGACGGATCCGAGAAGCATAAACTTAAACGTGTGATGACCAGCAGGAGGCCGATGCCCCCTATCAGATAGCCCCCCCCAAACGCTGAGGGTGCTTTCGCTTTCATCGTTCAGTATGAAATACAACTCTCTTTTATTGTTCTTCATGGGTAGCAGCTGCTCCTGAGGCTGCAGAGCGACATGATGCAGACAGACGGAGAGCAGCGACAGCAAGAAGGCTCGCGGTTTGGTTTTATTACTAACCGTTCACCCCCCTCCGCCAAACCTGTCATGAATTTTAAAGAAGCACAGGCAGGAAACTAGAGGACGCACCTCATGTTCGACCTGCCGAGTCCCACTGATTAGGAGACATTTAGATGCCTCTCACACGGAGTAGATCATCATCTTTAAAGGTTTTGCACCAATGATAACGCAGCATCTCCAGCTCTCGAACTAAAGGGGCTTTTTTTTTTTTTTTAAGCTTCCAAAGGATATTATTCACTTATTTTATTTAAACTGGCATAAAAACAGATCAGAACAGGTTTAGAAAAACCCGAAACAATGTTTCTCAATAACACAATATTTATTGCTCTTGAACTTGTATCCGCTGGATGTCAATTAAGCAACAGCTTAAGCAGAGATGCCCGACCTCTTCTGACTCATCTACAAACCCGTCCACCTTTTTCCTGAAGCCTCAAAGCGGCTATGCCTAAAGATTTTCTGCCATTTAAAAAAAAATAAATAAATTTAAAGACACAATGTGTTACTATTGATCTACGTGGCGAGATTCTGTACCAAAACTCCTCCTTAAACGGTGAACAAATATAAATTAAACCAAGCAAAACAAGAGTACACAACTCCAAATTGCACCCCCATTTCATTACGGTGGGACACTGAGGGGATCTATGAGTTTTCTGCGGCTGCAGTCTGATTGATGAAGCTGAGGGTTGGTTAGGTCTGTAGACATTCAGAGATTTTTCAGAAAACCTTGGACCTGGAAGCACCAACTAAAAAAATATTACTATTCATCTTCTTATCAGGGGAGAGCTTCAGAAAAACAATCATGATTACTGCTTTATCGTTCAGCATTTGATATTTAGGTTAGTTTCTGAAGACAAAGACCCAACTGCATATTAATGACCCCAAAGTGAGGTCCAGATCCCAATTTTGGGAGCCGCCGCTCTAGAGCCGAGCTCCCAACAGTGGGGATGTACACACACCTCCAAATTGCACCTAACCTTGCATGGGATGGTTAAAAAGAGACAGAGGGGAATTTTGATTTTTTTACAAACTCCTCTATCCAATATAGGTTAGGTTAACTGGACAGTCCTTCATTGACTTTGATGGCCATATCTGGCATAGATCTTAGTCACCAAGATGCTAAAGCTCAAGTAGAATGAAGGCTTGATCAATATGATGGAGAATAAGGAGGGAAATTAGAAGAAAAGGGGTTTATTGCAATTTTCTGTTTTTCCTATTAGCGTGGAACCCTAAAGAATATATTATTCACATCCAGATCAACAGTTTGACTCCTGGGAGACAATAAAGAATTGATATAGCATGCCATTCAATCCTTTCTGACAATAGTATTGCACATAATGATTTGCAGCAATAATATATACATATATAGCTGCAATTTCTTATCATTATCATTATTTTTAAGTGTAATGACCAATCCTGTATTGTTTCAGCAGCAATGGCAGCGGCAGGATTATTCCAACTGGACCATCTTTTTACACGTATGTCTAAATAAAACACAACAAGATGGCTATAATGAAATTGCTTGAGCTTTTTATTACCTCAAAGGTTTTTAAACAATGCTTTAGATTAAACATGTCCTCAGATTTAGCCACTAAATCAGATACTGCTCATCAGAGCACCGAGACTGCCCTCGTCAAAGTTTTCAATCACATCTGCATAAATACAGACTGCGGTAGAACCACAGTGCTGGTTCTGTTGGACCTCAGTGCAGCGTTTGACACTGTTGATCATGAAATACTACTGGAACGACTGGAAGGCTGGGTCAGACTCTCTGGTTTCAGTCTTAGAACAGGAAATTATTTGTGTCACAAAGTAATTTATCATCAAAACTAACAGAAATCCCATGTGGGGTCCCGCAGGGCTCCATCCTGGGACCCCTCCAATTTAATATCTACATGCTCCCACTAACCCAGACTATAACAGCAAATTATATCAGTTACCATAACTGAGCAGACGACACTCAGCTTTACATTACAATGTCACCAGGTTACTTTGAAAGCCATCAAAACCCCAAGGAAATGCATCAAGCAAATCAATAGCTGGATGCCCCATAATTTTCTCAAGCTGAACAGAATCAAAACTGAAGTAGTTATTTTTGGACCCAAAGAGGAACGAGGATCGAAATCTAGGTGTAATAGTGGACTCAGACCTGAATCTCCAGGGTCACATAAAGGCAATAACAAGGTCAGCCTTCCATTACCTGAGGAAAATTTCAAGGATTAAAAGCACTAATGTCACAACAGGATCTTTAGAACCTCATCCATGAGCTCATCTTTAGTCGGATTGATTACTGCAACAGCATCTTCACAGGTCTACCTAAAAAGTCAACCAGACACTGCAGCTGATCCAGAACGCTGCTGGTTGTGTTCTCACTAGAACCAGGAAAGTCAAACACATCACCCCAGTTCTAAAGTCTGGCTCCCTGTAGCTCAGAGAATAGACTTTAAAACACTCCTACTAGTTTATAAATCACTGAACGGTTCAGCACTAAAATATGTTGAAGACCTGCTGTTTTTATATCAACCCCCAAACCACTGAGGTCCTCCAACTCTAGTCTATTAATCATCCAAAGAATCAGAACCAAACATGGAGAAGCAGCTTTCAGTTTCTGTGTTCCACAAATCTGAAACGAACTTCCAGACGACTGCAAAGCTGCTGAATCGTTAAGCTCTTTTAAATCAAGGCTAAAAACCAATCTGTTTTGAGCTGCCTTTGAGCAATGTTCTAATATAATTTTTTTGCGTATTACGCTTGATTGCTATTTGTTTTCCTTTACTCCTCTAATGTATTCTATGCTCTTAACTGTTGTTTGTCAGTGTCAGTTCTTTTATCATGTTTTGTTTGTTTCTTTACCACCAAGTCACGTAAATCACCTTGAATTACCTTGTTGTTGAAAGTGTGCCGTACAAATCAAACTGCCTTGCCTACTGCTAGCATAATTTCTTGTAAACATGTTTGCTTTAATGTACATGAGATCAGAAATGAAGTCGTCCTGGGGTTTTTTGTTGGGTTTTTTTTTTTTCAGGAAGTATGTCACAGTTTTGATTTTATGCTGGAGGATTAACGAATAAAACCACTGAAAAAAAAAAAAGCAGACAAGGCAGCCAATAATTTAGCCAATCGATCAATAAGACTTCATCAATTTGTGTAGTAAACAAAATTTAGGATCGGGGCGAAACACTTTACTGTAACAATAAGTGAGATATCAGAGTAAACAGTTAATTATTCATCCCCACGCTGGTGAAAGAATTCACTGTCGTGCTTATTATTTATAAAATTATATTTTCATTATGATTGTTATATCTGCATGACAACGTTTCTCGTTGTGAGAGCAAGGCTTGCACACAAGTGATGAGTGAATTTAGTGGGAATGTGCCTTTACATGACAGATAGTTCGCTACAGTTAGCATGAAGCAGGAGGTTTGAGTTGATACCTGACAGCCTTTCTTGTGGTGAAATCCAACCACCACGATGTGCAGCACCGGCCCTTTCACTTCGTCTCTGCTCTGAGACTCCATTTCTGCCGTTAGTGTTCCGTTCTAAGAGTCCGGTTTCGGTTTCCCTTCGGGTGAGTCCGATGTAAACAGCAGCCGGAGCCGAATTCTGGCCCCGAATCTATCACACACAAGCAGCAAACAGTCATACAAGCCTGACCTGGCTCTGCTTACAACGGGAATCACCAAGAGGTTTCATTTTGGCGCACTTCCGGCTTCGCTTTGCCGCTGTAACGTTCACAGAAGTGTTAGCACAGCTAGCTTTAGCTCTTCTTTTTCTTCTTTTTTTTTTACCAATTAAATTAAATAGCTTATTTAACTATATCTCAATTTTAAGGAAATACCATTTTAAGGTTGTTTTCCTTTCAAGCATTGTATCTAAATAAAAATTTATGATTGCAATACTTAAAGATGTATGACTGTATGCTAGTTTGTTTCACATTAATTATGCTATAATTGTCTTTTTTACAGTCTATGGGGAAAAAGGAAGTGTGGCAAGATGGTACTGAGGTGTGAAGGGGAAAAGTGATGATTTTGAGTCGGGGAGGTCATCAGGGCCAGTCCTCGCCTTCTGGTTGCCCTAAGCATTAATGTGTTGTGGAGTCTACTTTAATCCAAATAATTATCAGTAAATTCAGATGCACACTATTTATTCTAGAGCTGCACTTAGTATTCAATAAATCTGTGAAAATTTTAAATAAATAGTAGGTTAGTAAGCAACTTTAATATCTGTTCTGAATTTATTAGGTTTTATATATATATATATATATATATATATATATATATATATATATATATATATATACACACACAGAGAGAGAGAGAGAGAGAGGCATTGTGAATTAATTCGACTACATTGCATTTTGGAGGACTGAGTATTTCAGAAAAAATCTGACCTTATCCAGCTGGAATTTCACAACCTTTAAAAGCCTGTCAAAAGTTTTGACAATTTTATCATTTAGACTTTTATTATTTAGACTTTTATGCAGGTGTGCTCAGGTTAAGAATTTTGTAATTACAAGTTTTGTTTTTTATATTATATTTCATAGTTGTATGGTGCTTAATATGTGCCTCCACTTATTCTCTCCTCCAATACATTTGTGTACAATCCAATAAATGGTATTCTATTCTATTAGAATTAAGTTCAGTTTAGTTTTCTGTGTAACTATCTTCATGTTATTAGAAAATAAAAAATTACAGTTTTTGAGCAAAATTGACGAAAATGCCACAGCAGAGAACTATCTTGACTTTTTTACACCCTCTAAAATCAAACAAAACTGTCGTCTTGCATCTCAACCGTTTGAACCAGCGCCATCGTGTGGATCAAGTAGAAATAACCAAATTCAAAAAGGTTTCTTTAAAAAATAGTTGGCGTTGCGCCAGTGTTTGTGTTAAACCAAAACGAACAACACCACACTAAAAACCAAATATATAAAATGCTAGTTATAATGATGGTGGACGGGGGTCGATTGCTTTTTCCTGATACCTATTAAATTATTCTGTCGATTGCTTTGGACTCCTTTCGATTCAAGATGGCGGCTACACCAGCGACCAATCCGTCACAGTTGCTCCCACTCGGTTCGTAAAAATGTTCAAATTCTATGTTTTCTGATTCAGGAAGCAGAACAAGTGGTTGTGGGTCAGAAGCAGTGAAGTCGGGGGTGTTTTTGGATTTCTCTTTTTTGTATTTTAGTGTAACGCAGCTTCAGTTTGAGTTTGCTCTGAAGGGCCAGGGAGTGATGAAAAGAGACTTAACGGAGCAATTTAGAGGACAAAAGTTGCTTAAAAATAAGACTAAATTAGACGAATAAACGTATTTTTTGCATCTGTTGCTCAAACAGAAGCTCTGTAAGATAACTGCTGTCCTAATTACTGATTCACCTGTGTAGACCTGTCGAAATGTTTGCATCATGTGAAGTCCATCTGCAGCCCCACTAAAGAGCCTAATTAACACTCATTCATCTTCTCCTAATACTTTAATGCAGCGGAGGAAGGAAAACGAGATAAATTCTTTGTCAGTTTAGGGCATCAAGCTAATTCACATTTCAGTCTACATTAGATCCAAAAACAATTTGCTCTCACCTTATCTTCTAATCTCTTTTCGTCCCTAGACAGATGCAGAGGGTTCCAGCTCAATATTCGCATTCCAGAGTTTTTGCACCATGAAATCTGGTTGAGAATTGGTCTTGTGATGTTTTATAAAGCGGAAAAGTAGTTGTGAACTTGAGTTATGAGAATAATCAAGGATGCAATTATACTACTTTTATTTATTTATACGATACATACTTGCCGATACAGTACGATAAGTACGTTACTGATACTTCTACAACACACACAGAAATACAATGAATTGGAAAACAGGTTTTATTTTCTTCGCTGCTTGTAGAAAAAAAATGTGGTGAATTAGATTTTTTGTTTTTTTTTTAAAGACGACAAAACAAAAAATTTCAAGTGAAAAAAAAAAAGCATTTTCTGTGAAATTATTGCAGTTTCCACATTTTAAGTATCGGTTAACTAACATATACCTATACGAGTACATTAGAACAGTATCTAAAAGTAACTTGTTCTAATGAGGCCAATTTGTGTCATTAAGAACTTTAAACACAAAAGATAAGGTCAAAAGTTTTTTTAATATCAGAAATATTCAAAAATCCTTAATTTATAAAACAGATTCGTGTGGTGTGATTGCTTTGGAATTGGTAGGTCTTCTGAAACAAATTCTGTAAAATATATCCATTTTTTGTTGTTTCCCAAGAAATATTACAATAAGACGGGTGTAGATAATGTTACAAAACATGAGTTAAGAACAAACTCTTGCTTCCACCCAAGCTGGATGTCAAAAAGCATGGGGAGAAACCACTTTTAACACTAAACAGATAAGAATGAGTTGGTTCTAATCAGAGCTTGATCTAAAAATATAAATTAAATCGCCCAAAAAATGCAAACTAACGGTTTTACTTTTTATTTATTTTATAGAGCTTGTGGACAAATGTATCGGCTCCAGGATCCACATAGTGATGAAAACGGACAAGGAAATCGTCGGCACGCTGCTCGGCTTCGACGACTTCGTCAGTATCCTTTTTTCAACCCGTGCGGGTGTTCAGATGGTGTTTGGTTTGAACTGAACCAACAGGCTCTAGCTCCGCCCCCTACCTGTAAACCCCTCACGCTTCTGCTCTTAACTCTGACCTTCAGACATGGTCCTGGAGGACGTCACGGAATTGTAAGTTAACGCCTCTGCCAAGCACATCTCCAGCTAGTTCTCGTCTGTTTGTCTAATGCGTTTCCTTCTCTGCGCTGCAGCGAGATCACCCCGGAGGGACGGAGGATAACCAAGCTGGACCAGATCCTCCTGAATGGAAACAACATCACCATGGTAGGGGGCAAGAACCTCGCTTTTTTCTCTCCTGCTCTGGGGTCTCATTTATAAACCTTTGCATAGAATCCTTCCTAAAACCGCACTTTTTTTTTTTTCTTTTCAAACTTGGGAGTACACACAGCCACACAAAACGTCTCTAGAAATGTGCTCAGCTGTTTCTGCATCACACACCCCCCCCCCCCCCCACACACTCCTACACACACGCTTTCGGCCATAAACTGTCCGAGTCCAGAGAAACTGAAGCAGCAACGCGGAGGCACGGAAAACCGATATATTTGAACCAATCGTGTTTGTCTATATAGCGCTCTAGTCTGCCAAAGACGGAAATAACACGATGTTTCACAAGAGAGAATAAAAAGATAATTTTAAGAATGAATAAGAGCCGCAGCACCAGCAATTAAACAAATAACAACCTTTATTTATATAGCACATCCGGGGAGACCAAAGTGCTGTACAGACAATAAAATGGAGCAACAAATAACAGTAATAAATACACAACAAACGATAAAGGCATCTGGTTTGGTATTTGCTGATGAGCTGGAGCAGAAAGCCAATTTAAAAAGATGTCTTTAAAATTGATTCAAAAAATTTCTAGAGAGCTCGTCTTCCTTGGACTGAGTGGAAGAGCGTTCCACAGTCGAGGACCACCTACAGAAAAAAAACCCCAATAGGGGGGCGTTAAGAGACGAGCAGCAGCGTTGTGAACCAGCTGCAAACGACAAGAGAGTTATCTAACCCAGAATAAAGAGTTACAGTAGTCCAGTCTAGAGGTAAGAAGGCCATGATTCACCTTTTCAAAACCACAATAAGATAAATATGGTTTAATCTTACTAAGAAGCCTCAACTGGTAAAAACTAGACTGGATTACTGCACTAATCTGTTATCCAGTTTATAACCATTATCAATTATGTACTCCAAGGTTTCGAGCAACAGTAAGGTTAAAATATTCAAAGGGCCAATGGGACTGGTACTTTCCCGCAACAGTTCTATATTTTCAAACAATAAAACCCTTAGTCTTGTCCTGATTAAGGTCCAAGACGTTCGCTGCCATCCAGTATTTAACCCCGCTTAAATAGTCGAGCCGGTTTTGCAAAGACTTGAGTTCCTCTACCTTTTAACGGGGAATACATTTGCAGATCATCCGCAAAACAATGAAGGGATCGTCCAGATTTTCTATGAACGGATCCGAGGGGCAACGAATACAATGAAGACTATCGGACCCAAAATGGTTCCAGACAAGTACTGTGACGTTAAGGCCAACAGTTTGGGCCAAACGAGATAGAAGAATCTCATGGTCCACTTTATCAAATGCAGCCGACGAATCCAACAGTATTAAGACAGCAGAATCCCCAAAATCAGAAATTAAAAGCAAATAATTGAACTAATTGTTTCTTACTTAAAATTGTAATTCCATATAACTGTAAATGATCAAGAAGTTGAAGATAAACAAAATTTTCCAATATTTTACAAAGAAAAGGTGATTTGGAGATGGGCCTAAAGTTTGAGAGAGCATTAGGATCTGAATCCTTTTTCAGGAGCGGTTTGACCACAGCGTGTTTAAAGGGAAATTCCGTTGGGTTTTATTTTTTCAACCTGGACCTTATTTTTAGCTACTGTTGTTTTTTTCACTCACCCTGAGAATTTTGGAGCCAGTTTGAGCCGTTCAGCAGTATTTAAACATCCAGTCTTGATCAGCGTACCTCCGTAGAACAGGAGTGCTCAGGGCAGTCCAAATGCTGTTTGTAATGAGGTTAAATCTGCCTCAAACGCCTTAATTTTACCATGTTTATATTCTCCTTGGACTTACGAACGCCTCGGAAGTGCTTCTTTGATTTGGGGGCTTAACAATAAAATAATAAAACGCTGACTAATCTGCCAGCTGGACTGTATAGCGTGGCAAATCTGCCGCAGTGAAACACAGACTGGCAGTCCTGCTGCGACATGATTGTTCATTATGTCCAAATCGGCCCAGAAGAAAATACAGAAGCATTTCCGGGAGCGTTAATAAGTCCAAGTGGATAATAAAAATGGTAAAATGAAGGCGTTTTGGGCAGATTAAACCTTATTACAAGCGGCATTCGTCCTGCCCCGAGCACTCCCACTCTATGGTTGTCCTCTGATGGAGGAAGTGGATAGAAATACTGCCGATCGGTTCAGACTGCCTCTAAAATCCTCAGGGTGAGTGAGAAAACATAATTTGCTAAAAAATAAGGACCAGGTAAAAAAAAAAAAAAAAAATAAATAAATAAACAGAATTGCCCTTAAATGCCCCTATAAGTGTAATTGCTGTATAAGTTGAAGACATGCAAACATATGAACATACTGTGACATAATTCTTAAATGCAATGCATTTTCATTCAGATTCTCATTTTTGTTCTCAATTTAGAGAATGTTGATTGTGTGTTCATCTGTGTGTGCGAAGCGTGTCTACACATCTGAAAATGTGGCTTAAAACTACAATTTTGCTGCATCAGCAGCTTAGCGGTCAGCAATGTTTAAGCAAGGTCCTTAAATTTGGACACATTTTCCTGCCACGTTTTTTTTAAATAAATCCCAAACTTTGCGTAAAAATTTGCTTGCATAGTTTCCAGACCCCATTGTGTGCTTAAGCTAGCGTTATAAATGAGACCACTGCTCCGTTTGTCGGAATAATTCACCCTGAAACATTTCCTCCTCTGCAGCTCATCCCCGGTGGAGAGGGACCCGAGGTGTGACCTCCCAGCTGTCCCCCAAATCACTTTGAGTTTGTAACATTCTCTCATTGACGTCCTCTTTTCTGGATCCGGAAAATGCTTTGTGTTTAGATTATTTTTTTATTTGTTAAGTGAATGATGCATCATGTTAAGTTGCTTTTGTTTCAAATTAAAGAATTTCCCACCGTTTGGAGAGAAAAAAAAGTTCTTTATTTATCGTCAAGTTGAATTTAGTGCAAATGTTGGCTCAGAAATGAAGTGTTGCATTAAAGAATTTAAAACCAACATCCAGTTATTTATTCTTGGACTGTAGAGGGGAAAAATCATGAAACTCCTGTCAGATTGGGTTGAGTGATGCAGCATGGATTGATCGCAGCTCAGAGAGAGACCAGCTTCAGTACATCGACGGCTTCTCCTCTCCTTTTGGATTGGTCACCTTTTCTAGGTTCTTGGTGATGATGTCATACAGCTCAGCCTGAGGAAAACCGATTGGGGAGGGGTTAATCATAAAGCAGTTCATGTTATTTCATTACATAAATCCAAGCAGTAGGGAGGGGGTCATGCTTTCTGATGGTCTTTCAAGGCATTTCTATTGACTTCATCTGGATTTTTTACTCCTATTAGGAGAAATCTTGAAACGATTCCTGCAAAACCACATCCTGACCTAATCATCCTCACTTTATAAAAGCTGTTTTAGACATCAGTTGGTGTTTATGAATGCAATTCACTCTCCCAACAGGCCTCTTTTGTTTTGTATATTTGGTAAAGTCCCACTCAGCATTTCAGACCTCCGATCCAACCTTTTAACCTCAAAGGCAACCTAATTTCACGTCCCGATCTGATATTCTGACAAATGTATTTTTTAAGACTAATTTCATAAATACGCATTACCATTATTGTAAATCCCATGAAATCAAAATCTTACAGAGAATAAGAGGTCAACATCAGTTTAATATTTCAGACAAAAGTAAAAAGCGGAACAATTACTTGGTGCAATATTAAAATGTATTTCCAGCAGGCTGATGAGAAAAGGTCAGCTTCTAGGCCTTTATTATATAGCTTAAAATACTATTAAGCATATTTGTTGGAGCTTACCCACATTAGAATTGTTTAATCTGCTATGCTGATTTGTGGCAAGAGTCCTAGTTTGCACTGCTACAGAAGTCTAAATTGTTTAGTTGCTGTCAAGTAAAACTAGGAGGTACTTTTGTAAAAAAAAAAAAAAAAAGGCATGACTTAAGCTAATATAGCCAATCTCCGGAAAAAAAATTAAATTAGAGCAGGATACTTTTAAAATATAGATATTATACCTACCTATTCAATAGGTCATAGGTATAATAATACCTACCTACTGTTACTGTCAACTATTTCTAAAATATTTTAAAATCTGTAGACAATGTGAATATGTACTTAGAAATTAGAAAGCAGCAGAGTTAGGTGGTTCAAATTACATCAGGGATGTAAACATGAAGTTTGTTGGGAGGAGTCTTGGTTGTCAAGTGTAACAAGTTCAGTCAGGAAGGACCTACAATAATGATCCATGCATCTAGGATGCAGCATTCTGTTAACTGTAAGACATAACCGTATGCAAAATGTATTAAAACATTTATAAAAGATAAGTTTTACTTTTTTGGAATTAAATTACTATATTGTACTTATGGATAAATGCCTCTATGTGATGAGCTATGTTTAAATCAAGCAGCAGAAAGAAGTAAAACAGTGAGATTATGTTACTGCAGAATCTCTCATGTCTGCTGTTAGAACTTTTTATTAAAATGATTTTTCTCCACTGGAATACCTGCGGAAATACGTATTAATAACTCAAAATTGACAAGACAGTCTGACTGAATGGATTTAAAAGAACTTAAATGCCTATAATAGCCCTTTTTGTGTTTTATGCTGCAGAGGCTTCCCACTCAGGACATAGAATGTCAGATAAGATCTCAAAATACACTTTTTACCTGTAGACATGTTTTGTAATACCATCCTGAAAGCCTGAATGACGAGCCTGTGTGAAGGAGTAGAGCTGACGTGTCTGCATGGAGTTAAAAATGAAACGCTGCAACCCTCCCAACCACAACCTGTTCATCCTGTTCATGCTGCCTGTCAGGAAAACGCACAAACACATCCACAGTAGGTTCTTCCCTCAGGCTGGGAGACGAGCATAGTCACTCGCTCAAATAAAAACGGCTAACCGTGTATTTGGTATCATCACTGAATCATGTAAAGCACCTTGAATTGCCTTGTGTTTAAAGTGTGCTATATAAATAAAATTGCCTTGCCTAACATTTTACCGGACCATTTTTAGGTTTCGCTTTATATAGGAACAGGACTTGAAACCACTTTTCAGTCCAATTTAATTTATTGATGTAGCATGAGGTCTTCTGCTCTTCTGAAGTCTTATTTTAATGCCCCGTCACACATTCGCACATCAGTATAGGAGATATAGAGTATTTAAATCATGTTTTCTAGTCATGTTTTGTGGTATTCATTATACTCACATCAAGAGATGATATTTGTATTTATAAACAGACAAAAATAACCATTTAATAGAATTTTAAATATATTAACATTTATTGATGCCCTTGAGGAACCAAAGCTGAGAAAACTGAAAGTTAACATTCAGAACCATATTCAAATTTTTTTTTTTTTATAAGAACATTTTTCCGATAAACAAAGCCTCATCTCTTATTTGCATATCTGCTTTTTGCCTAAACCTTCGAAATGGAAAAGGTAAAGAACTTTTTAATGCATACAACGCACATAAATTGGTCACTAGATTAGCCAAGATGCCACAGATTTTCTGGACAAACTGAGCAACAAGAGAAACGCCATGTATACCTACAGCATGTCGGCACCTCCTCTGCTGCATATTTCAGGTAACCAGGTATAACCCAGGTATCGTAGCAATGATGCAATAACAATATTTTTAAATGTAGGGATGTGTATTGGCAAGAATTCGCCAATACGATAGTCACGATACAAAGTGGCCGATACAATATACTGCGGTATATTGCGATACCATGAGGAAGACTATACATTGTGATTTTTAAAACTGAATTTAAGTTAAGAAAAACGGTCCCAGCATTCTAAACACACCAACCCATTGCATCCATAATACATCCAGTTTTATAACTAAATCTAGTTGATTCATTGGAACCAAGAAGGTGAAACAACCAAAAAAACTACCTGTCATACTTTTTATTTTACCACAAAAATTGCTGTCATTATTAATGGTTCCATTCAAATAAAACTAAAAATAAAATTGATTTATTGCTTTTGAATAGTTATACAGTATCACAAAATAAAATTGTGACATATTGACCTATTGATATTTTCTTACATCCTTATTTAATGCCCTCATGCTACTCCATGCTGTCTGTGCTAATAAGGATTCTCTCACATCAGCATGCTGAATGCTCAAAACTGAAAAACTAGTTGACCTCCTTTCTGGTGCTTAAAGGACAACGAAGCACCAAATCAACTTTTTGTAGCTTATAAACAGCATAAATATGTTTCTTATAGTACTCTCTACATGTCCTGGTCCCTTTTTTGACATTTTAGTGCTAATTAGATAAAATCTCACTTTTAAGCCTAAAACCGTCTGTGAGGCGCCCTCTGTACATTTTCGGTTGCACTACATTTGAAGTTCATTCCTGTCCTCCCCATTTGCTCTGGTTCCTGTGTGGAGTAAATTTGTGCTGTGTGACGTCCGTCGCTCTGCCGCTTGGGGTATAAAAGCAGTCAAGGCTCGCATACGCCCCCGTAGCTAGTTGGAATAGTGAGCGAGCGTTTTACTTAGGCAGGCTCACCAGTGCCGACCGCACCGGTGGCCTCGGGCAACGTGCAAGCATTCGGCTAAACATGTACGTTTCAATGACAGTTGGTCTGCCGAGCAACGCCTCTTTTAGATATCGTTTTTTTTCTTGTGGGCGGAGTAAGGCTGGGCACTGGTATTTAGTTGCTCTTTAAATAAAACTTGTAAAAAGATATTGATAACACAGCAAACGCTGAATTTCACACCCTTGCTTCCGATATGCATGCATTATTTAGAATGTTGAATGTTGAACATAAATGTACTCAAAGACTCTACAAGACCCAAAGTTTCACAGAATCTGCTTTCGGTTTTCAAAATGCTAGCCTGCAAGGCAAGATAGGAAACAGTGATGATTAGGATTTAATGATTTGTTACTTTCTCAGGTATTACATCTAGGACAGTAGGTCATGCAAAGAATACAAATGCAAAACCAGGTGTTTGGTCCAGGTCCAGCTTTTAACAAAAAAAATTTATATTTCAGAGTATAGAAGTGTAAAAAATCGGACCAACTAAACCAGCTTATATTGTTTCTCTACAGTCATTAACATGAATATGTTTATGAAAATCTTTTAATGACTGTTTAAACTAGCAAAATAAAAAAAGATTCAATTGGTATGGTTTTTATTTTTTACAGGTCTAATTTTTGATTTCTATTAGTTCTGGCCCGCAGGTTCGGAATTATAACAAATTAAAATTAAATTATGTAAACTCTGGAATTAATTATCAATTAAATGCAACAAAATGGGCTGTCAATAAGAGAAAGCAAATGTGCAGCAGTTTATCTGATATTCTCAGATTTTTACAGTTTATGCATCATAACCCATGTGCCTAATATCTGTATTATTTGCAATAAACTCAAAACCAAAAGCAACCAAATACCATATTGTTAGTCGGTTAATTTATAAAGCTCAAAAAGTGTTGCTTAGTGGGGCCTTTTTTTTGCATTTCAGGAACAATAATTCGGTTGAATTTAGACATCTGCCGTTAATGTTGCTCTTTCATTTATTTGTCTTTATTATGATATCTAAATCAAAACATCAATTTTCCAAAACATAACATTTTCCAGATTTTAATGTCCTGGGTTACGAAATTCATGACTCTGCCATTTTTATTGCTGAGTTAGCTTGAGGACCTAAGTACTCATGGAATTACACAATCCTTTCCAATTCCTCTTGAGTCTGTCTTCACTTGGAAATGAAGATGTTTAGTAGGGATGTGTATTGGCAAGAATCTTGCAATACAATATGTATCATCATCCATAACACATGCAGTTTTATTACTTGTTCTAGTTGATCCACTGGAACGAAGGAGGTGAAAAAAGCCACCAACTACCAGTACTACTTTCCATTTTACTGCCAAAATGACTGACGTCTCAGAATTCCATTGAAATTCTTAAAACCAAAAAAAATCGATTCTTTGCTCTTGAACATCGACACTATATCGTTTTCTTACATCCCTAATGTTTAGTTTCTTCAGTGTGTTTCCACTACTAAACATAGATGACAAAGAAACTCTACAACGTCAAAAGTTAGCAGAGTTTCTTCATGTTGCATTAAGTACTTTCTGTTTGGTAAAACCTCAGCGCGGGACTTACGTAAAATCCACGGATGTCCAGGACGATAACTCTGATCTCAGAGAAGATTGCTTCGTCCTTCTCGTGGACAAGTGTGCGGTAGTCCATCTGAGGGCAGAAAGAAGCTAATGTTTCAGCACAACCATGGAAACAAACCTTTTTTGTGTTCATTAAAGAGGATACAAATGGCTTCTTACCACATGTGTATCTTTGGAGGCTTTGGCAACGGCGTCCCCTCTCTCTGAAAAGTACCTGTTGGGACAGAGACGGCCACAGCTGAGAACTGGTGGATATGAAATCCTACGAATCCAGAAATCCTGACACAGAGGCAACCAGCATGCTCTACAAAGAAACCCTGATCCTCGTCTTACTTGTTAATGTTGGTCTGAAAACCATCGACCTTGGTCTTGACTGCAGCGATTCTCTCCAAGATCTTCTCCTGTGGTCCGAGTAGGGATTGTAAATTTACACAAGCCAAAAGAAAATAAGACGGAACAACACAGAAACAGCTAAAGTTCATAAAAAAATGGGGATCACAAGAACAGACGTACCTGGATGGCGACTCCAAAGTCATTTCCATCCTCAATTTTGGGAATGAGGTGCTGAATCCAGCATGAAACCTGCAGACATCAAAAGGAAACACGGGTGATTCTTCATTCATTCAGCTAACAGCTTTGCAGACCCCACACATTCTAGACACAAACTGTTGAGACATTTACCTTCAGGTTAGCACTACAGAGAAGCTTTCTTCCCCAAGGCTGTCTGTCTGGTTAATACAGTGTGTACAGTACAACCTGAGAAGTCAGCTACTCTATTTTATGACTGCAAATGCGTGTACATATTGTTCCTTTATGCTTTATTTTATTTGTTCTAGAGTTTTATAGTTATGATTTGTTTCTGTATGCTGCAAGTGATTGAAAGCCAAACTCAAACTTCTTGTTTGTGCAACAATCTTGACCAACAACGCTAAATCTGATTCATACAATTTTGAGCTGGATGTCACATGACAACACTTTGCTGAAGGGAAATGGGTAAAGGAAACGGAATATGATTCCCATCTAGACAAAATATAAAGAAAGTAGAATCTGCAAGTAATTACAGATCCAATTCAACCCAAACCCTGGCTATTCTTTTAGCCTTTTACTTACCATCAGGATGGTTTCTCTGAGACCCATGATCTCTGGCTTTACTCTTTCCAGAAGCAACATAATCTTCTCATTTCCTTTAATGAAGCCACATTTTGGAGCTGAGGGACATAAAAAGAACCGGTGGACTTATTTACCTCCTCCCACACAAAAATACAGAGCCATTTGACAACCATCGATTGTGGAAGTTGCCCCACTTAAAAAGATGAGAGGTCTGTAATTTTTTATTATAGGTACATTTCAACTTGTTGAGAAAGAGCGAGTGCAAAAATGTATTTATTTTATAATGGTGCAGAAAAAAAGTATTTAGCACCTACAAACCAAAAAAACTCTGGCTCTTACAAACCTGTTAATTCGTCTTTAAGAAGCCCTTCTATCCTCCACTCATTACCTGCATTAATGGAACCCGTTTGAACTCATCTGTATAAAAGAGACCTATCTACAGCTTCAAAAAGACTCAAACCTCCACTATGGCCAAGACCAGAGAGCCATCTAAGGAGAGCAGGGACAGGATTGTACACCTGCATAAGACTGGGATGAGCCAATCTACAATAGGAAAGTGCTAAGTCAGAAGAGATCGACTATTTCAGCATTTATTACAAAATGGATTACTGACAATATCCCTCGACCTGGGGCTCCATGCAAGAGCTCACCTCAAGGAGTACAGACGATCTTGAGAATGGTGAGGAACCAGCCCAGAACTAGACTAGGGTGAGGGGGGGGGGGACTGGTCAGAGACCTGAAAAGCGCAGGGGACCACAGGAACAAAGGTTACTGTTAGTAACACACTATGTTATCATGGATTGAAATCCCACAGCGCTTGAAAGGTCCCCCTGCTTAAGCCAACACACATCCAGGCTCATCTAAAGTTTGGCATAGATCATCTGAATTATCCAGAAGGGGATTGGGGAAATGTCATGTGGTCAGATGAGACCAAAACTAGAACTCTTTGGCATAAACACCACTCGCTGTGTTTGGAGTGGGAAAAATGCTGAGTTGCATCCCAAGAACACCCACTGCGAAGCATGGGGGTGGAAACATCATGCTTTGGGGGCTACTTTTCTGCAAAGGGGACGGGACGGCTGATCCATATTACGTATAAACGGGGCCAGGTATGTGAGATTTTGAGCAAAAACATCCTTCCATCTGTGAGGGCACTGAAGATGTAAGGTGACTGGATCTTCTTACAAAGATCCTAAACACACCACCTGGGCAATGAAGGAGTGGCTACGTAAAAAGCACTTCAAGGTGCTCGAGTGGCCTATCGGTTCTCCAGACAGACTCCAGACTCAATCCACTAGAGAATCTGTGTAATCACTTCTCTAGAAAAGATCGACATGGAAGAATGGGCCAAAATACCAGCAACAGTGTGTGCAAACCTGGTGAAAAGCTACAGGAAACGTTTGACCTCTGTCATTGCCAAGCAAAGTTACATTACAAAGTATTAGGTGAACTTTTGTTGTTGATCAAAAACGTATGTTCTGCACCATCACATAAATTACTTAAAAATCATGTAATACGATTTCCTTGATTTTTTTGCCCCACTGTATTTTATAGAACAAAAACCATCCAAAACCATTTACCTTTCTTCTTTTTCTTCTCTTCCTCCTCGTTCTTGTCGGTCTCCATTTCCTGGAGGATAAAAGTTGTTGCAGAGTCAGAAATACATTTCAACATCCCACATGAAAATCACAAAAAACAGGACTCAGAAACTCATCAACAGCCACCACCCCCCCCCCACCCCCCCACCCCCAATTATTAGCATAGCACCAGTCTTATCAGGCAGTTACCAGAACGCCCAACGGTGACTGAACACATCAGACGATGCATGGCATAATTAGCAGTTGGAGGACTTTCATAAGGGTCAGACTATGGGTTTATGTGAAACCAGGTTGCTGTAGTGTGCAACTGTTGGACAAATGTTGCTTCATTTTAATTCTGCTCATTTTAAAGCGGATTTAGGAAGCAAAATGCTGGGCTAACTAAAGGATCGATAAAGTAAGTTTGAGCAAAGGTTCAATGAAAACAATCAGAGACTAAAGGAATCAGTTTTCAAATTTCACATGAAAATTAAGTTTAAAAGGATCTTTTTTTTAACTCTGAACTGCTTTTAACATATCACTATTCGAACTTAAATCATCTTATTTTCCATAAAAACAACCAGACCAAGATCTTTTAAGTATAACTTGAACAGAATATAAATAGAAATAAATCTCAAGAGAGCGTCACATTTTCTGATTGTTTTGGTTCAGTTCACTCTACTTAAAGTTACGCCGTGCTTAACTGTCTTTTTCATGTTCAAAATAATCAGAGAAACTGGATTAAAATGAGTTTCAGGTGTAGTTTTAGTGAATCTATGAATACATTCGTAAACCCCTTTTTGCAGAACATAAATGTTCTCACCATATTTGACCCACATCAGATATATATTATTTAGGGCATGAATTTTAAAGGAGCAGTTGGTGGAGATGGAGGAGTTACAGAGAATTTCGGCAGAGTAGGACACAGGTCCATGTCCTAACTCATATGAATACATACGGTTTGTTTTCACAAAAGGAGCAAAGAACATATGGCGGTTATCGATTTTTTTTCTTGTCCTTTATACCTCAGTAATTCATCATTAGAGCTAGACGAAGATGAGTTTCGCAGCAAAAGAAAAGAACAACAACTCAGAAAATGCAATGTGTGAATATATATATATATATATATATATATATAAGAAACTAACTCAAAGTGTTATAAGGAAGCTATTGGATAGCGGATCACCTCGTCTTCTGGAGCAGGAGGATCTGGGATGGGAATATCCAGAGGAGTCTGGAGTGAAGACATGTCTGTGATGCTGAGAGCATCATCCTGGGAATAACAAACAGAGACATTATGTTAGAATACAATATTTATCCTTGGATGTGTGGGAGTAATAAAATTGAAAAGAACATGAAATAGTTGTTATACTGAACCCTGAGCAGTGCATCAAGCTGAATAATCTTCAGAGGAATAAAACTGGAAAACAGATTCTCAGCCTGAAATCACACCCAAAAAAAGACTATCAGGAGCTACAGGAGGATTAAAATGGGAAATATTCAGGAATATAAATACACAAACCTCATGATAGAGGGACTGGCGGAAGTTTTCCACCTGCGTTAGAGACAAAAACAAAGCTGCTGAGTCACGTTTGCAGAAAGCTTTTTTGGATTTACTTTCGTTTTCCTCTCAGAAACGGGACTTTCCGCCACTTTAAGCCTCATAAACAACTCCCCTTTACTTGTTATTACTAACAGCTTTTACAAAACTCGCACACGAAAAAACGAGTTTCATTTAAAAGGCTTTGGGTAAGACTCTTTACTGTCCCGATCGGAACTCACCTTGACTGAGTTGTCTTTGCTTAATTTCAGGACTGCTGCCTTTGACATGATGAAAATTCGCTGCTTTAAAAAAACAATAAGGTTTAAAATAAATAAATCCGTAGGCTTGTTTTTAAATATATATATTTTTTCTGTGCGGCTGCAGCTAATGGAAGTTTGTCTGCTCCGTGTGGGCGTGAGTTATTTTATTTCCTCATTCAGTTTACTTTCGATTAAAAGTCGCACCTCCCACCTACTGTGTCCTTCCTCTAATGAAAGTAGTCCCCAAGACACTGAGAATGCTGCTACTGAGCATGCGTAACGACAAACGGATCAGGAATTTATAAGCAGACAAGACGCGTTTCTGTTTTAGGAAATAAACTGGTATAAAACGTTTAAATTAATTAATGAAACCGGGAGAAGCATTAATTAAAAACCACCGTAGAATATTTGAACCATAATCTGCCTACATATGAGACATTCTACCAGAAACGTACATTGGCTGTCCTGGCACTACTGTTTTTGATAAAACTGGTGTAATACTGGTGAAATACACAAATTTCCAAAAATGTTAATACAATTATTTAATTTAGAGGGTTTTACAACAGAAAATGTTATGTATTTGATTAAATTCTTGTGTTTTTTTAAACAAAAAGTTTTTAAAATTAAAAAAGCCCTCAAATTTACTGTCCCAGGTCAAATCTCAATTCTATACATCATATAACTACTGATTATACATTTGAAATTCATAGAAAAAACAATAACATAGAGTGTTTATGATGTTATAATTTGTATTATTGGATAAAAAATTTAAGTTAAATAAATGAATGATAAATAAATTGATGTTTTAGAAGTGTCCCCAGGTTGCATGTCCTGTCACTGTTGCATAAAATATTTAAAGAACAGAGTGTAATAAGTCTTTAAGATCACAAATCCCAGGAAGTGACCTCATTTGCCTCTCATCACACACTGACACTACCCAGAGGTAAGTTGTTTCCACAGAATACCACAGGTTAATCTTCTTATTTCATTTTTAGATTAATATATTGACCACTGTTAACATTTGTTTGCTTATTTTGAATAAATGCCTAAATGCCAGAATAACGATACAAAGCAACTGTGATAATAATTCAACTAGATTTACATAATAAAAAATAGAAAACATCATCGAACAAACAAAAACAATACATTCCAGAGGAAGAGTAAAGAAACCTATTACAGGTGTTAAAAAAGACTACCGTTTATGATTTCCTCGGTGTTAATAATCAATGTCAGCTCTAAATAAATGGGTTTTTAGCCTTGACTTGAAAGGAAATCAGTCACTTCAGCAGTTTACAGGACGTTTTTTTTAGATTAGAGGAGCATAAAAATTGAATGCTACTTCTCTATGTGTGGTTCTAATTGTTGGGATGCAGAGTAGACCAGAAGACATGAGTGGTATGGAAAGGTTGACACAACAACATATATTGAATGTATTTTGGTCATTTAGTGATTTATAAACTCGCAGTATTTTGACATCTTTTTCTCTGAGCTAGAAGGACTTTAGCACTGACGTGATGTGATCTATTTTCCTGGTTCTAGTGAGGACACAAGCAGCAGTGTTCTGGATCAGCTGCAGCTGTCTGATCTACTTTTTTGACAGACCTGTGAAGACGCTGTTGCAGTTATCAATCTGACTAATGATAAAAACATGGATAGATGAGCTTCTCTAGATCTTGCTGGGATATCAGTTCTTTGATCCTCAAAATGTTCTTCAGGTGATGAAGGCTGACTTTGCTGTTGCCTGTATGTGTCTTTGAAGGTTAATGTCTGAGTCTATTACTGCGCTTGTGTGTGTTGGCTCTTGATTGTTCCTCTTTATGTCCAAAACTAATGACATCAGTTTTGTTTCTGTTCAGCTGAAGAAAGTTACGGGACGCCTACACATGGATTTGTTCTATACATCTAACCTAAAGCTTGAATGGGTTCATAGGTACCTGGTGACATTGTATAGAATTAGAATTGTAACAGCTGCCCCCCCCCCCCCCCAAAAAAAAAAACAAAAAAACAACAACAACCCACATATACATACAGAATAGGAAACAGAACAGAAACAAAAAAATTTTACAGAAGAAAAAATATTTAGGCTGCATAATGTACAATAGTAGAAAAAACAGGGTACTGTACAGTTATTAATGTTAAGTACATATAGAGTGGTAAATCCCGGTTGTTGTGTGCAAATAGAATATGATACTGAAAGATGTTTAAATATTTAGAATATTTAGAATATTAAGAAAGTTAGGAAATTACATGTGCATTGTACCTGTGCATTAAAAAGTAAACATGCAACTTTCAATAAGTTAGTATGTATAGTCAGTGAAAAATAATGTGCAAGTTATACCAGCAATGGTGTTGTTCGGTTGATTATTGCAATCAATCAGACATAGAGGTGTTTATCATCTGTATACTTACGGCAACTAATCTTATTACTTTTCATAAAGCTAGCGGAAACATGAAGGTAATGAATTAGAGATGCCCCAAGAAGGAGCCTTGGGGTATCCCGCATATGTAATTTTTATTAGTGATGTTACAATGTGCGCCGAGGGTGCGAAGTGTGTGTCGAGCAGTGGAGCGGGTGTTTCCACAAAGCGTGTATCGAGGCCTTCTTCATTTAGGAGAGGAGCCGAAAACAATGACGTCTGAAGCCCCGCTGCTCGCCTGTACCACATGATGGCTTCGGGAAGCGGTTCAGCATTTTCTGAGTGGTTGGACAGAAATATAAACCATTCAGGCTCCATTCAAAATTTATTATGTAAACAGTACAGGACTGTTTTGATTCTTCGAAAGAACAGGAAGTTCTTAGTGTCAGTAGGTAACTTTTCCTTCGATGGGACAAAAATTAGTGATGATGACCTGAAGCCATGAAGCATTGAACCACTTGAGCCAATTGGTTCATGGAAGGGTTCATCTCACAGCTTCCTGTGAACACAAATCCCCCTACTGGCCAGGTGCATAATCACAAGCAACTGTAGCTCTTGTGTGATGCATTAATGTTGTAAGTCTGCAATGGGTCTTGGGAATGACTAGGGGCACAAACATAGACATTTTTACATAAAATACTACAAATGTGAATAATAAAATTATTTTTGAATGTTTCCTGTCTGTAAATTATCCCAAATTGGTAGTATCATATGTTATGACAAGTTATGTATTTATAATTTTCTGTCACTTTAGGCAAAAGACATGGACTTAGGCAGGCAAAGGCAAGTAAAAGTCCTTTTGGAACTAGGAAGATAACACTGAATGTGGTTGTCTAACTTGGGCAATCATATACAGAACATGGGGAGACTGTATTTAATTTCATACATAAATAGCAGTTTCTCAACAGCTTTAGGTTGTAAGCAAATTTGACACCATCTGACCAGTCTTTTAAAAACACCGTTTCACAAGGCAAATAAGATAGCTGTGTGCACAAAAACACCCACGTGTGCGAGACTATATAAATTTAGGTACTGTAATATTTGCTTTTCCCAATATTGCAGGGGTTTTCCAGCCTGCTAATATTTGGCTTCTTATTCTCATGCAAAGCATGGTAATGCCTTAAGCATGGATAAGATGTTTTTGTACCCCAGCACCTTGGAACACAATAAACACTTCACCTTTGAATAAAATAAGAAACGTTTAAAAAAAATACAGTTCTTAATGAGCAAATCTTACTTGTCTGACATAATGTTAGATTGAGGTTACCTTATTAGGACTTATCAGGTTAAAATGTTCCCACACAGGGAACATCATCTTCTTCCTAGCTGGCTCCATTATCTAGTATATCTCCTCACTCTGCTAAATCTTCAAACTATCTGTTTCTATACTCACAAAACTTTCTCCAAACTATGCAAACACTAACCAAACTCTCCTTTCCAATGTTAGTGTTTACATAGTTTGGATATCTAAACTATTAAAACTCTATCCAAACTCCAAACTGAGTGCAACTCCATCCATCCATTTCTTAACCGCTTAATCCTTAATGGGTCGCGGGGGTGCTGGTGCCTATCTCCAGCTGTCAACGGGCGAGAGGCGGGGTACACCCTGGACAGGTCGCCAGTCCATCACAGGGCTACATAGAGACAGACAGGACAAACAACCATGCACACACTGACACCTGAGGACAATTTACAGTGATCAATTAACCTGACAGTCATTTTTGGACTGTGGGAGGAAGCCGGATTACCCGGAGGGAACCCACGCATGCACGGGGAGAACATGCAAACTCCATGCAGAAAAACCCTGGGCTGGGATATGAACCCACAACCTTCTTGCTGCAAGGCAACAGTGCTAACCACTGCCCCTTTTACAAAGTAAACTTGCCAATTCCTTTCAAACTTAAAGTCAAATGTTAAACAATTTAAAATATTTAAGTTGATCTATGCTGATACGGTTAAATTACATGTATTCTCACCCTCAATATATATATATATATTTTTAATTCATGCATTTATGGTGGCCCCCAGAACATATGGGGGTCCTTTGCAGCTACTTATTTCACTTAAGTTTCTTCTAACTAGAAGTATAATATTTTTGTTCTTTTTTCATTTTAAAGTGGTTAAAACTGTTTTTTGGCAGATGGAAACCAGCCAAAATTCCTTAAATCAGGGGTGTCCAAAGTGCGGCCCAGGTGCCATTTACGTGCCTCAGACTGATTTTGCACGGCCCTTGACCACCATTTATCATTGGTACCTTCTGCAATTTGCACCATGACAGAAATTATTGATGCAGATAGAGACTTTTTATAAGGGCATCATTTCTGTTGACAAATTAAAATGATTAGAAAGTATTCCATGGTACAAAACAAATGATTAATCTTTTAAAAAATACGTTATTTTATTTTATTTTTATTGCGTAAACAGCTAGCGGAAAACAGACATACAGACCACACACAGCAAAAAATAACACTTTTTCAAAAGAAAGAGTGATCCAAACACTGTTCTTTCTACCGAGGAAAAAATTATTTTTGCCTTAAAATTAGACCCGTCGAAATATTTCAAAACCTAACGATTTCTTTTAAAAAGGCAAAGCGTAAAAGCCCTGTGTTTTTGAAAAGACAATCCTTTAAAAATACCTTATCTACCAGACTACATATTTTATTCGTTTATCAAAATATTACTAATTAATTTATTGTTAAGCAAGTAAAAATCATTCACTTTTTATAGGGTTGGGAAAATTGTGGCACATGGGCACTTTTGACTTGATGATTTTGGCCCATGTAGCAAAAAGTTTGGACGTCTCTGCGGTAAAGCATATAGTATCAGCTTTTATTTTTGAAAAACAAAACAGGACCTTAACCGGAAGTAGAATTTGGTCTACAGCCATCAAATTTGTGTTTCCGCGTTTGCAGCTAGTTTTCCAGACAGACAGGAGCTGTCCGGCTACGGTGGGGATGTTTTAAACACGTATTTGGGACCAAATGAAAAAATAAAACCTCTGTATTTCAGAGGAAACACAAAGGAAGCCGATAGAATCAGCGAAAAGAGCGACATCGGTGAGTAAATGAGCAAAACAAGCTAGCTTGTTTACCCTGATTTAAAGTTTCGCTTTCAGCTGTTCTGATATTGGTTTCTTTACTTGTAATCGATTTAACAGCGTTTTGACAACACTATAAAATTTTTTTTTTCTTTTAAATAAACAGCACAGAGTTTACGCCTTTCCTCATGTCCCAGCTGTTTATTCCTGTACCTAATATTAGCCTCAGTTGGAGTTTCCCATTATGTCACCTGTAGGGTGAATTAGAAGTTATTCAGGCTGAAATGTAATCTGAAACATTGTTCCTGGAGGCAATAAATGTGTTTAACCTTCGACATTTTGCCTGGTACAAGAACCAAAGTAGATGACATAAATAACATTCAAATGAAGCGTGGATTCATTTAATGAAATATGATTGACAAAATACATTGTACAAAATGTTCCTTAAAATATCGCATTAGAAATGGAGCAGAGACTAGTTTTAGTTTCATTTTACTGTTTTAAGTGAAATGAATATGAAAAGAAAACTTTTATGTTCATTTTGGGCTTTATTTTAACAGTAAATAAGGTTTTATTGACAGTACACACAAATAGGCCAAATAATTACATGTGTAATTCAGTCAAGTTGATTTGTGTAGTTCTAATTCACATCGCAGGTTGTCTCAAGTTACTTTAGAAGACAAACGGGTTGAGTTATATCTAGATATATTAAATTAAAAGTGATCCTTATATACAGTACAGTCCACTCGGTTTGATTCACACTACTAACAATATAATTCAGTCTACATTCTGTGCAATACAGTCAATTAAATGTTATGGAGTCAATTAAGTGTTATTGTAACTCATATCATCCAAGTATCTTCAAAGATGATGATGTGGATGGTGAAACCTATGGGGAGGAAGGATCTCATCTCCAGTAGCAGTCAGTCTTGCAAAAAATGTGGAAATGCCTCTGACTCATCCGGGTTGTAGTTAAGATTTTATTTTAGCTTTTTAGATGCTAAACAGTGTCATAAAACGTTGTAAAAACACAAAATTCTGACCCCGCAGTGTTTTCTACGGAAAATAACAGCAAAAAGTATGCAAAGTTATCAACGATTGGAAAAATTTTGTCCGTTTCGCCATCTGAGAAGTAAAGACGACTAAAACAAGAAGTACTAAGCTAAACGCAAATGATTAGAAATGAGTACTTGCTATTAACTAGGCCTGGGTGGCATACCGGTTCATACTGAAAACGGGTGTTTATGTTCGTTATGATATTAATTTTTAATATACCAGTGAATAGCTCAGACAACTTCCGGAACATTTATTGTGGGGAAATGCTTCAGCCGGGACTGATTTTACTGCTACACGCTCTTCACCACAGTGTGAAAACGAACATTTTTAACTAAGTACAGCTGCTGGCAGGAGCAACCAGAGCGAAGCACACAATGCTGATGAAGTAATTACAAAAAGAGGAGACACGTCTGTAGTTTAGAGGTTTATCGGCTTTGAAGGGTCAGACGAAAACCCAACAGATAATCTTTTACAAGCGCTATTGCGAGTAACCAGTAGGGGGGAGTGTAGAGCGCTATTTGACCGTCTGTAGGTCGCGCGGTTAACAGCGGCAAAACCAGTAGGAAAAAAAAATCGAAAATAGTAGTAAAACTGTTTTACATACCATCTACGATACTCCTGTCGTCTTTTTTCTGTTCTCTGAATATCAGCTAATAATCTCCAATGGTCGCCATGTTTATTTTACTTCTTCTTTGGCAATATCAGGTCTGAGTCTGTACTCTGCCCCCAGCGGGATTCTTCGGTACTTCGGTGCAAAGCCATTAAAAGATGCAATTTGCTGCTTGCGTCAACGTGAGATTAAAGAACAAGTACACTTTCAGTCTTAGAACATCAAGAATGTCTACTAGCATCATAATTATTTTAATTATTTTCATATCAATTACCTGTGTCTGGAATAAACATGAAGCAGTCCGGGACAGTAAAATGGGCTATTTAAAGGACATTTTATATTATTTATTCTTATAAAATAATGTGGATGTGAACTGTCTTTTATGGGGAAAAAATATAGTTAAATACTGTCCAAGGTATCTGGAAATTACAATTCATGAGTAATTAAAATTAGCTGATTTGGAAGATGTGAGGGGAACCTTCACAAGGCATTCATGTCGGTAAGAGGACAAAGAAGAAGCTTCTGATGTTTAACAAACAAAAATCCCGTCATGTTTAACACAAAGATGAAGAACAGAGACGGTTTTGAGGAGATAAGCTAATCTGTGTATATTTACGCTCACTGCCTTTCTGTGTTCTTTTTCCCCGACAGCAATGGGCGACAGCGCAGAGGCGGCCCAGATGGAGGAGGTCCGGCAGAGAGCCAAGTCGCGCCTCTCATTGTCGGGTTTAGCCCAGGACGTAAAGGCCGAAGTCCTGACGCTAGCCAGCATCGCGCTGCCCGTTTCCCAGAAGTACCTCCACCTGACCGCAGAGGAGATGCTGAAGGAGAACACGGCCGGCTGCAAAAACCTGGAGGTCTCCCTTTTCCTCATACTAGATCTCATGTAGCGGCTGCCGAGGATTTCTGTTGTTCTCGGCAAGAGAAAAATTTTTTTATTAGCCTTCCGCGCAGCAGTTGGGTCTTACTTTACATGTTTCTCTTTATTTTCTAACCCACCGTGGAAGTCGTTGGCTTTGTGATCCAGCATGTTAGAGAAAATGTGCACCACTTAATTCATTCTTATCAGTTTACAGCAGGGGTGTCCAAAATGTGGCCCAGGGGCCATTTGTGGCCCCTTGACTGACTACTTTTGGCCCCTGACTTCCATTCAGGAAAGATAGAAATCTGTTTTTTATTTTACTAGTGCAAAATTATTCCAGACAAATTAAAATCTTCTTGCAATAGAGATCACTAAGACATGTGACCAACTGGGTGGCAACATCATTAGAACGCAAAGAATTATGGGTATCTTTGGCCGGGCTGGCATTGCAAGCTAGTGTTCTCACATGAAAATAATGAAAAATTGATGTGAAAAACAGAAAGTAATCCTACAGAAAGTTTGTATGTATGTAAGTATGTTTGTGCAGTGGATTCCCAAAATGCTTTGCGTTCACCACTGGGAATACTTAATGATGGCGTCACATTAGCAATCTCTATAGAACACGTCGGCGACAACACTAATAATTTGACCTTAAATCATTTATTTTTCAGTTTCCTGCAACGAACATTCCATCCATTTGGTTTTTAATGAAAAGCAGACTTTGCTGTCCCTAAACTCAGCTTTTAATGAATTTCAGAAACGCACCTAAATAAAGCAAGCCGCTTCAACGGAAGAGTGACCAAAATCTGAATTTATATTGGTTCTATTTTTTTTTTCTGATCAAGAACTAAAACTTTAAAAAATATATTCAAAATTTATTCAAAGGCAATCCTGCAAAACGCTCAAGTTTGCATCTATAATAACTTACACATCCCTTTCCAACAACAAATCCAACTAGTTTAATTAATTAGAGAATTCTGAACTTGGGTTATTGTTGAGTTTTTGTTGCGTTACTGTTTAGTATGTGAAAATAAACCCTTTTTTTTTTGTCCCTTGAGTCCTTTTGACTTGACTATATTTTCCCATGTGACATAAAGTTTGGACCCCCCCGGCTTACAGTTAAATGTCGACAGATTGAGCTGGAAAAGACTCCATTCACCTGTGGTTTGTTTTCTCTCATCAGGTTATGGAGTCGTTGAGTCGACTGGTGAAAGCTCTGAGCATCCTGGAGAAGTACGGCTGTAACCTGACCAGTCCCACCAGGCCCAGATACTGGAGGAGCGTCAAACACAACAACCCCGTCTTCAGGACCACCGTGGACGCCATCAAGGTGAGTGGAATCCTAATTAAAAATAACTGAACATATTCAAGTTTATTTTTGATCCACGATGTTTTTCTAACTTGTTTTCTTCCACAGGGAGGCCGGAGAGTTTTGTTCCTGTACGGCTACACCAACCAGCAGATCGACGGCCTCAGTTTTCCCGACGAAATCACCGAGCCGGACTGCGACAAAGTGGCCGCGGTGACCCTGGAGGTGATGGCACTGCGCACCGAAGTGGACATGCTTCTGAAAGTCAGTGTCGGCTTCTGGGAAAAAAACCAAAACCAGATGGTTGCTTCTGTTCCGGATAAGAAACCCAACATCCGATATGTCTCTTTGTCTTCAGGGCATCCATCCTCACCCAGAATGCTTCAAAGACATCATCCCGGCTCTTATCCAGCAGGTCTGCATACAGTCACATATATCTGTATTCAGGAGTTTCTGTGTTTGATAATAATCCAACTGCATTTTTCTTCAGAAGGAGCCTTCCAATGGCTCTGTGGCAAACCAGCCTGAAGACAAGGGAGAGGGAGAAAAAGCCCACGCATCCCCTCTGTTAGTTAAACCTACTCCTCTGCCCAGGCAGACTCAGCCTCCAAAACCACCAGCAGGTGAGTAGTTCTTCACGCAGATTAATATACGGGACTGAAACACGGTTTTGTAACAACACATCTCTTTGGGAATAAACATATCCCACTTATAGGATTCCTTTACAAGTCTAACATCAGTCAAAGTAAATATTAGTTTCCAGATTGTTCTGGGGTTTTTATTCTGTAGAACACAAACATCTCACTTATTAACAATGAAATGCTCAAAGCAAGACACATTATTCCTCGACGACAAAACTAGAAAGAAATCTTCGTGTCTATATAATGTTACAGATGACCGTTATTAACAAAACAACCTCGGCAGCCAATATATCAATTTTTTCTGAACTAGTAGCGTTGTCTCTAAATGATGGTTTTGTCACAACAGACGAGTTAAGATTAGGGATGCACCGATACTGGTATCGGGTACCGATACCGTCTCATGTATCTGTATTTGTTAAACCTAACCGAAACCATGAACCGATACTCAAAATGTAGAAAATCTGCAATAAATTCACAAAAACCAAAACAAATTTAACTTGAAATGTTATTTTTGTGGTAATTTAATGTTTTACATCAGTTATTTTGTCTTAGTTATGTTTAGTTAGCAAAGTCTGGTTCCTTTAGTCACTTCAAGAAAGGTATAAGGTGGAAGTTATAAAGTTTATTCATTCAACAATTGTACTGGATCGGTATCGGGTATTGACAGATACACAAAATCCAGGCATCGGTATTGGGACTGAAAAAGTCACATCGGTTCACCCTTAGTTTAGATGAGATAAGAAAGTTTTTAGCATTGTTTTTTGTTTGCCTTCTACTTTTTTCAGTAAATAAATATTACAGCTGAGCGACAAAATCAGGATATGGGTTTCCAAAAAAAATGGGAAGGATGACCCATATCTTGCTTTCATATTTTACTATTAAATTAAAGTGAAACGAAACGCCAGTTTTTTTTGCCCCTTGAGGCTGATTATATCGGTAGGTACTCAAAATAAAATCGGTTGTAATCCGATACTTCCAATAAATAAATCAGAATAAAGAAGAGCGAAGAAACAGATCCAGGATTTTCCTTTTTTATTCACCTCATTTTAATGTTTAAAAGTTCTGTCAGCATTCAGAGCACTTCTGTCAGATAGCTGGAACAATTATTGACTTTTGGATTTTAGTGCAACAGTATTCTTAATATAATAAAAGTCTAATGTAAAAACAAATAGCACCTCAACTTAAATAAACTTAATAAGAAGAATATATATCAGGGGTCGCGTTAACTGAATATTTTCCGGTTTATGACGGTTTATTAGAACGATGATGGCAAAATCAAGGCTGTCTGTCATTTTTACAGATTAATAAAAAATGACAGACTCTGACTAATGCGCAGATGTTTTCAAATTTACGCACTGATTCTAGGTAAATAAATCAATTAAAGAAAAGAACCCCAGACACTTTGATCGAGGCAAGGTGCTGACCGGGAGCTGACTGCCTGTTAAAGTATCTCTGAGACACATTTCGGTGCACGAATGCAGCCTTTGCAACTGGTTAGATGCGCTACGCAACGGCTGCTGCTTCTTTCGCCCCGCGGGAGTTTACGAATCAGAAAACTGTTCGTTCATGGTCTTTTAGACTTCTGATAAATTGGAGAAAACTTCGGCTGAAGCAGTGCAATTCCAATCTCCAGTGCGCCAGATGCATCTAAACCCTCAGGAGAAGTCATCTGTCCGAGGCAGAAAATCCTAAACCTGAAGACACCAACCTCTGCAGCGATCCTGCTATTTGATTACAGGCGGACGCGCATTATGATTCCTTGTGGAGCAGGAACCACAGCAGGCACAAGTGTTTAATTTCACTTTAATAAGTAGTTCTCTGTTCAGCTTGTTTGGATTTAATATTATTTAAAGTGAATACAACAAATACAACTGAATATGTATTAACTCCTGGGAGTAGAGATAGTCACTACCACACGCCTGCATAGAATAAAAAAAATTGACTGGTTCATATATGTCCAAATCCTGACTAGGAAGTAACGTCCAATTCCGATCGAGTCCGAAACAACGCGATCGGTGCCGATTTCCGATCACGCGATCAGATTGTGACATCCCTACTATGTAGTATAAAAAATATTGACATTAAGTTTCCATCCGCATCAAGCACATTTGTTGGCCGCATAAAATCGTAACTGTGGCCTCGTTTGGGACGCCTGTTTATACACAATTATTTTTTTGATTGCTAATCTTCATTTCATTCAAAAGTAAAAATATAATATGTAAAAAAAAAACTGTAATAAATGTAGCTGGAATCAAAAGGAGTAGAAAGAACATCTGCCCTTCTTATTTATGTACACTTACACTCCATGTCGCTTTTCTACAATTTTCCAAATATGAAACATCCATCCATCCATCCATTTTCTTAACCGCTTAATCCTTAATGGGTCGTGGGGGTGCTGGTGCCTATCTCCAGCTGTCAACGGGCCAGAGGCAGGGTACACCCTGGACAGGTCGCCAGTCCATCACAGCAAATACGAAACAGAAATAATTTTACAATATCATGTTACAAATCTTTAGATTGCATGACATATGAACACCCCCCCCCCCCCAACATTTTCAAAGTACAAAAACCTTCAAAGTGGTTCTAAAGATTTCTTTTCAATGCTAAGTTTTATATGTATTTCATGTTGTAGTTTGCATTTGTTTCTTAAATGCCACAGTCCCTTTTGGTTCTCTTATTTCTTCGTGAAGTTTGTTCCCCAGATTAGGTCCTTTTACTGAGACGCTCCGCTTTGGTTCTGAATCTTGATTTTCGGAAGACATCTGTTCCTTTAAGATTTCACTGAGTTTCTCTCATTTTAAAGTTTTTCTGGGTGTTTGCCGATAACATTTTATTATTAGCCCTATAAAAAAACAGTAGAATATTGTAATCTACAATGTCGTAGAGTTTCAACTCAACTGTCATTTGACAAAAAAGGAATTTGATGGATCTATCTGTCTTTTTGTTATTTATTATTTGCAAAGCTTTTTTTTGGAAAATGAATATTGGCTGTTTATATGTTTTACCCCAAATTTCTACACAATAAGTTAAATATGGCATAATCATTGAATTGGATAAGATGAGCATAGGAAAAATGTTTGCTTTATGTAACTCTGCCACAGGTTTTTCATATGATTTCTATGTTTCTAAATCTGTTTCTCCTGTGTCTGTAGCTCCCCCTACAGTCAGGGAGTGTAATCTGTGCGGTGGAGCCTCATCACTCGTTTGCCCGTCCTGTGAGGATAAGCCTTTCTGCGACGCGTGTGATGACCTATACCACCGCCACCCCTCCAGAGCCTGTCACAAGAGAGACAAGATACAGAAAACGAGACAGGGTGCGTCGAGCGGCTCCACGTATCGACAAACACCGAAAACTTTTGCATTCGGGTTTAGATTTTCTTAGATTTTTTTTTGTTTTGTTTCGTCTTTCATTTTCACAGAGACCTGCAGCATCTGTGGGATTTCTTCCGTCCACATCCAGTGCTCCACCTGCATCCAGAGGTTGTGTTTGAACTGCGACCGGCTCTTCCACTCCCACCCGGACCGCCGGGGACACAGCAGGACCAACCTGGCGGCTGCCGGCACCGCCACGTCCAGGTGAGCAGAAAAAGCCTCGCCGGCACCGCCACCAAGGTCACCGTCTCCCGGATATTAACCGTTTCCTCTCGTCCCCCCCTCCAGTCCGTCCCTCTCCATGTGGGAGTGCTCCCACTGCACCACCGTGAACCAGACGCGAGCCGTCCTCTGCGCAACGTGCGAACGTCCTCGACTCGCCACTCCTGCGATAACTGTTCACGAAGGTTCCGGTCCGGCGTCACAAAACACCGGTGGGAGTCGGTTAAATTCAACTCAAACACACAAACTGTTGAAACAAATGATTTTTTTTTGTGTCTTTACTCAGTTCAATCCAACAAAAAAAACAAAACATTTGAAAGGAAAAAGGTTTGCTAGAAAATTTTTCACGCACTTAAAGTGATGCATTTGTCAAAGTATAGTTTAATTCAATATCAGCATTTCTTTGTCATTCATCAGCCGTAGACATCCAACCTTGGTGAAATGTTTCTGATCTGCCTTGCAATAGTTCTTCAAAACGATCAGATTGTGAGATCGTCCACAGATGGCCCGTCTTCAAATGTCACCACAGATTAGGATTTCAATGGTTTCATAAACTTTGTTTTTGCTCTCACAAGGTCAGTTAGTTGCTTTTGTACTCCCCATGACTCCTTCCTGGAGTTTATAATTCATTATGGGCCCTGCGGGCAGCTAAATCCATCCAACTGGCCTAATTCGTTGCCTGAATGTCGAGTCGACTCCTACTGTTCAAGCCCGGCTTTGTGATTGCAATGACAAGTTCTAAGTCTAGTTCAGACATCGGTCGCAGCGGACCGCTCAGCTTCATATGAGTCGGATTCTCTTACTGTTGGGAGGAGTGAATTCAGGAAGAGAACATATTTAGCTGGTTTTCAGATGAAGTGTCTCCTTATAGTTGGACTTATTATATTTAAGGATCCTCCAAGAGGCAGAACCGTTCCTAGGTCAGTCTGCTTGTTTTTGACCGTGCTGCTGTTCTCCATTCCCCCTCAGAGTGGCAGTGTAAGAGCTGCACGGTGGTGAACCAAGGCAGCAGCATCCTCTGCGAGGTGTGTGAGCGCCCCCGTCTGGCCACTCGCCCGCCTGCCCCCCCTTCACCAGAATCTGGATCGAAGGTCAGACTCTCAGCTGATAATGTAATATTTCTGTGTTTTCCCCTGCAGACTGGATTGTTTGTGGATAATTATCGGAGCTGATGCTGTGTAACTGTCTGTTGAAACACCAGTTAGAAAAGCTTTAACCTTTGATTATTTTTTATATTGATGTCTCACACAGAAATACTCAAAAATGGTAGAAAAAAGAAAAAAAACTAGGGATGCAACAATACCAATACAACACCAACACCTGGATCTGAGTACCTGCCTATACTGATTACTAGGGCTGGGCGATATGAGCTAAACTAACCCTCTAAGCGCCAAAGTCGCAATATTGCCACAAGTTACATTGCTGACTTTAACGAGCCACAGCTACAGATATGACCACTAACTTAATTACTATTTTATGTCAGGAGATGGTGGACACCTTTTAATCTAGGACACATTTTTGGGTGTGTTACCATGGAAACTTTTGGAGTCAATCAGCTTTTTATGCAGCTCCGCGAGTGAGAGAGACAGCGTGCAGCTGCTGCGGTCACAGCATAGAGCGAGTTTTAGAAAGATAAAACGTATGATGCCGAGACGTGCGAGTTCCCCACCAGGAAGTATTGGCTTTTTCAGATTCTGAAGAGGAATATTTAGCCTCTGATCAAGATGTTCAGTTGTCCAAGGAGAAAGAAAGCGAAACCCAAGCAGCGCACAGCAGCAGCAGCCGGCCGGCCGGTCCCGTTCGCCATTACGATCCACAGGTGCAATGTTGTTTGTCACGTTCGCCCGCTGGGAGAAAGGTGTGTGATCAGGTAGCAGGGTGGTCATAAGAACGCTAATCCAGAAAAAGCAGGAATGTAAAAATCCAGGGAAATAGTAACAGACGCAGTAGAAAAAAAGCGAGAGAAATCAGACCGCTGATAAGCTGGTAAACAGCAGTAAAGTTCACCTTCCCACTGCAGATGGTGATGATGATGATGGGGAGGTATGAGGAAGAGTTTGATGAAGATCATCAATAGTGGATCAGACAATTTGATGAGCCTGTTGGTTATTTTGGAGATGGCTCTGAAAAATTCTGAACCCAATCATTTCTATTCTGTTTTATGTAGTGAATAGACTAATGGAGGCTCATAACAAAGGAAATAAACAGATATGTCCACCTATTCTTGAAAAAAATGCCAATAAATACTAAAAATACAAAAATAGAAAATACATAGGCCTATGTAGAAAATTAAATAATAATATTCAAAATAAAGTACTTTTTAAACTATGTAAAAACGATAAAGGCCCGTAAAATTATTCCAAACCAAAATTGCCAATGCCTGATGATGTCATAACATGCAAATTAGATGTGTACATTTGTTCCCATCATAAACTTTGGATCATGCTGAAGATTTTTCTGATTTACAATATACCTTTATCTATAACCATATTAAAACTACAACATTTTGAACTAGTGATATCAAAATTGAGTATTTTAAAGAAAAAACCCCGGCGCCTAAAGAGTTAATATCATGGTATATTGAGCATTTTACCTCGATAACGATAAGTGGACAATGACAATGACCACATCAACCCCCCCCGTCTTTTTCTTTTTGTAATTGTCATTTTCTGTATTGAATGTCCAGTAGTGGCCAAATGTGCTTAATGTTCTTTCAAATATGATGGCTTCTTGCTATTGAACGTCTTTAAACACCCTTTGATTGATTCCCACTCCTTTCTGTATTTCTTAAGAGTCCAGTTTAAACTCAGAAGTGAGCACACAGACCAGATATGGTGAGGAAGTTACAGGGGCTGAGTGAAATCTGTGATTTTAGTGTGCAGTCGTTTACTTTAGACAGAAAATATTTTACATCAGAGAACAGGCGGCGGTTACAAAGCGCTGTAACAAAAACAGCAGCAACTCAGCTTTACTATCTGCTCCCCCTGAACAGGACCTAGACGGGCAAAGCTGTTGAGCTACAAACGCTCTGATTCGGCAACAGCTCTGTTACTGCAGTAACAAACATACATGCTCCACGTTAGAGTCGAAATATCCAATAACACCAGAAGAAGTCACTTTGTTTGTCACTAGTCGCATTTTTCTGAACAACTGTCTGAAGATGAGTCTAAACTCTTGGTAAATATAGCTACACAGTTGCTGCATTAGCAGTGCTCTCCCCTCTGTCACATGACTGTGCGTAGTCACGTGAATCAAAGCTGATTTCTTAAAGGGACAGGAGCACCGCTAAACTAATACACATCTTTTCTCTTTTTTTAACTTGCCGAATTTACCGGCTCGGGTAAAATGACATCGGTAACAGTCATAAATTTTGGTATTGGTACATTTTCTGTATACCGCCCAGGCCTGCTAAGTACAAAAAAAATGCAATTAGTTGGAAGACAGATTTTATTTTCTTCTCTGCTTGTTTAAAATAAGATGGTGAAATAGATTACAAATAAAAATGAATGAAAATTCAAGCAAAAAATAAACATTTTCTGTGGAATTATTATTAGAGTTTTCACATTTTAAGTATCGGTTTACGGTATCGGTTAACTTTAACAGATACCAACACAAGTTCATTAGAACGTTATGGGTATCTGTGCATCCCTAAAAAGCACAAATACAAAAGAACACACATGGAAGTGAAAAAATACATTAATATTACAGAAAGACGCATAATTACATTCCCCCCATAATAATTTAAATATCAACAATTACAATACTTGGCTCAAATGAATGCTACAAAATGTAAGAGTATTGTACAAGGAATGATGAGGAAAGCTGTAATAAAAGCTTGTTTAAAAAAAATGTTGATGGTGGAAAGGAGAAAGGGGTGTTTTCTCAACGTTAATTGAGTTTTTTTACACAGTCGTGTCCAAGCAGAGCAAACACTTTTTGCTTCATTAATTCATTTTTATTTCGTTTCGTTGGGAGAAGGAAAGTCCTGATTTTACGTCCCACTGGTGTTACGTTGCGTACTTTCATGTCAAATCTGACTTTTTGCGAAACCCTTTCTATGTACACACATATATATTATACATCATAGGAAAACTTAGATACTTGAGATGTGAATGGTGCATGCCAATCAAGGATCCAATCCTAACTTTAGACACTGTAAATGCTTTTGTCAAACCATTCAGAAAGGGCGGAAAAACTCATTGTACGAAGCCACGTATCATTGATGGAACTGAGCGTTCTCCAACAAAAACGTTCTTTGCATCCACAAGGGTCCAGTTAATGTCTTCCAATAGAATAGCTAGACTTGGAGATGGGAAACAAATGCTAAAGTCACTGAACTAGACGGAGTAAAAGTAGGGAACTGGTACAACAATTACAGCGGGACATTCATCACCTTTTAAACTACATTTTTTCTTTAAAACATGAATAGATTTTTGTTTGAAATATATCTTAAGAAGATAAAGTTAATGGAGATAATATAGTTTTTGTTTGGTTTTTTTAACAGCGGGATGGTGCTTTGTTACCTTGCTCATCTGTACTCGGCCTGTTGTTGGTTTTTACTGTAGCTTCTAGGTGTGTGTGCGCATTGGGGGAGGGGGGGGGTGTATGTAGGGTCATTTCAATCAGTAAAACTCTTTGAAATGCTGATTTTGTATGAAAACTGTGCATTCATATTCCTGATATCCACCAACAAAAAGAATCTAACTTGTGACTACAGAGAAAACCGTAAAAACAACATATGCCTGGAAAAACCTCCATTGTTGCACCTTGTTTCAGGATATTCCACATTGAAGCACTTTCCCTGTTTTCTGAATCTCAAGAAGCTTTTAAAAAGTGTAGCAGAGACTATGCTGTTTGACGCTTTTCCTGATGGTTTTCTGTTAGGATGTGTTCACTAAGGAGGAAATGAATCAGCAAAGTGTGTAAGTTGTCCGTCTGTTGTAGTTTAATCCTTCTCATTCGTATCTGTGTCTTCCAGTGGACCTGCCAGTTTTGCACATTCGCCAACTCGAAGCCGTCGGTGGTGTGCGAGATGTGCAGCCTGCCCTCCAAAGACTCGGCCGCGGTTTCAATGCCTCAGCCGCTCCAGCAGCCGCCTGCGTTCACTAAGGAGAAGGCCGACCTGGCCGGGAAACCTCAGCCGAAGCCCAGGGCCAATCTGGACCTGAAGAGGCAGAAGACGCTGAGGGAGGATGGACTCGCTCTCATCCATCAGATAAGAGTAGGACCCATTCTAAAGGGCCCAGCACACCGAATACTCAAGTCACTGTGCAGGCTGGTAGGAGAAGACTGATCCTGTTTGGTTTGCAGGAGGCGGAGAAGCGAAGCGTCAGCCCCGAGGAGGTGTATGCCGCTCTGAGCATGTGCGGCGGCAGCAGCGCCAACCCCTGCGACTGGCTGACGTCCGAGCTGCCCCACGTGCTGGACGAGATCTGCGCCATGGCCGCCTCCGTGCAGCTCAACTACCGAGCGGGCGGCGGCGGCGGGACGCAGTCCCTGGTGGAGAGAGACGGAGCGCCGCCGGAGCAGAGCGCCGGCCCCGCTGGCATGAAGCTGTCCAGAGCCGAAGCCAAGATGGCGTGGCTAGTAGCGGGGGGAGACAAGGACAAGGCTGTGAGACAGCTGCTGAGGGACAGACAGGTTAAGGTAGGAACAGGAAAACAGTAGACTGCCTGGCTAGTCCTTTCTTTCTTTCTTTTGTCCGTTGCTCTGTCATTTTGTCCCTCCTTTTGTGTTTTTGTCCCTTTGGATCTTTTTTCACTTCTGTCATCCTTTCATCTTTTTGTCCTTTTTTTAAAATCTCTTCTTTTCTCCTTCCTTTGGTCCCTTCTGTTGTCCTTTCATCTTGTTGTCCTTTCTTTCGTCCTTTCTTACCTTCATTCCTCCCTTCTTTTGTCCTTCCATTAGTCCTTCCTTCAGGCCTTTTGTCTCATCTTTGTCCCTCCTTTTGTCCTTTTGTTTGTCCTTTTCCTTGTCCTTTTTCCCTTCTTTCGTCCCTTTGTTTGTCCCTTCTTATGACCTTATGTCCTTTGTGTTGTCCTATCCTCTTTTTCGTCCTTCCTTTTGGTGTTTTGGTCCCGTCTTTTGTTTTCTCTTTCTTTCGTCTTTTCTTTTATCCCTGTCTTTCCCTTTATTTGCTTTCTGTCTTGCTTTTCTTTCATGTGTAGTAATGAGTCCAGCCTGTTTCCTCCTGTTTCGTGTCCAGATCAGAGAACTTCACTCCCTGGGCTTCCATGACCTGACCCATTGCGAGGAGGCTCTGCGGCAGAGCGGCGGGGACATCAAAGGGGCTCTATCTCTGCTCCAGCGCCCCCTAATGGAACCATTCCACCAGCGCATCTGGCTCGACCAGCCCGAGCCGCCAATTAACCCCAAACACCCGGACAAGCAGGTTAGACGTCTGCTGAGCCGCCTGCTGCTCTGACAGCTTTCAGTCGCTTTCTTCACAACCGAGCCGCATGTTTGCTGCTGCTTTTCAGAGGATGTGCAGGCGCCTGCTGGCGTTGTACGACCTGCCCAGCTGGGGGCGCTGCGAGCTCGCCCTGTCGCTGCTTCAGGAGCCCGATGTAAATTACTCCCTGGAGGACGTGGTGCAGGCCGTGAAGGAGTCTCACGACAGAGAGTTCATCAGGCGTCTCCTGAACACGGAGTGTCCCGTCTGTTTCAGTATCTTCCCCCGCAGCAAGGTAAGGCGTCAGGCATAGGGATGGATATCGTCAAAGCACAGAAAAGAAAAATCTACAAAGTAAAAAGTACGAAATGAATTACTTAATAAAAACACTATAAAAACAACTTTTTATATATATATCAAAAACTAAAAATACTATGTTGTCTATTTAAAGAAGTTTAAGGTATTCAAATAAATAATATAAAACATTACTTCTCCATAAAACAGTGCAATTAAGAACCAAAATGAAAGTTTTTGAACGCTAAAGTGTATTGTGCAAAATAAGCCCTGAGAACTTTGAGAACAACAGTATAACATCCACCCATCCATTTTCTGTACCACTGCATCCTAATGCTGCAAAAACTCTGTTTTGGTGTGTTTTAGCAAGGTGTTTGGTTAAATTACTCGTGTTCTGGCCTTTGCAAGCAAAAAACTTTTATTGCATTTATGGCAGTGTGCATTGTTGGGTTCTATTGTTGTAAAACGAAGCCAAAGTTTGGATCATTTTGTTCGCTCTGCCATCGTCTCTGTGTAACTACTGGTGAGCGAAGCTTCTAGAAAGAGCGCAGCTGCAGTCGCTGCTCCCACCATCAGTCCCCGCGGCGTGTGTGTTTAAGGAGGAGCGGGCTGCTAATACAGTGTTTGGCTTGTGTTTATATCTCCCGCAACAGATGAATACGACCTTAATTTTACCGTGATTACTGACAAGGCTGAAGCTTATCAGAATCAGAATCAGCTTTAATGGCCAAGTATGACACATACAAGGAATTTGACTCCGGCAACTTTTCTCTCCAGTACTAGAACTTAAATAAGTGAAATTAAAAAACGAAAAGAAAAAAAAAATACAAATAAAAAATAAAGGATAATATATACACCAAACCAGGGTTATTGTACAGTAAGTATATACAGTAAGTATATACAGCAGTGCAGAGTTTTAGTTTATTGTTCATGTGAATGGACACACACTCTGTGACTATTCAGAGTTCGTCAGAGCGACAGCCTGGGGGAAGAAACTGTTCTTGTGTCGGGTGGTTTTGGCGTACAGCGCTCTGTAATGCCGGCCTGAGGGGAGGAGCCTAAACAGATAGTGGCCAGGGTGTGAGGGGTCAGTGGTGATTTTTCTGGCCCGCTTCCTGACCCTGGCCCGGGATAGGTCCTCAATGGAGGGAAGATCAGTACATATGATCCTCTCTGAGGACCTGACTGTTCTGAAGTCTGTCCCTGTCTTGCCTGGTGGCGGATCCGAACCAGACAGAGATGGATGAGGTCAGGACAGACTGGACTATTGCTGTGTAGAAGATGGTCAGCAGTTCCTGAGGCAGGTTGAACTTTCTGAGCTGACGCAGAAAGTACAGCCTTTGCTGGGCCTTCTTCCTTATAGAGTCAATGTGGGAGGTCCACTTCAGGTCCCGTGTGATGGTGGGTCCTAGGAACCTGAAAGACTCTACTGTGGGGACTGGCCTGTTGGTGATTATGAGAGGAGATGTTGCAGGGGGTCTCTTCCTGAAGTCCACTGTCATCTCCACAGTTTTGAGTGGGTTTAGCTCCAGGTGGTTCTGACTACACCAGAGGACCAGCTGTTCCACCTCCCTTCTGTATAAAGACTCGTCGCCGTCACGGATGAGTCCAATGACGGTGGTGTCATCTGCAAACTTCAGGAGTTTCACAGAAGGGTCTCTTGACGTGCAATCAGTGGTGTAAAGGGAGAAAAGCAGAGGGGAGAGAACACATCCCTGGGGGGCGCCGATGCTGAGGGACCGGGTGCTGGATGTGAAGTTACCCAGTTTCACCTGCTGCCTCCTGTCAGTCAGGAAACTGGTAATCCACTGACAGGTGGAGTTTTTGGTGGAGGAGCTCTGGGTCGATGGTGTTGAATGCAGAGCTGAAGTCCACAAACAGGACCCGAGCGTAGGTACCTGCAGAGTCCAGGTGGTGCAGGATGTAGTGGAGAGCCATGTTGACTGCGTCATCCACTGACCTGTTTGCTCTATAGGCGAACTGCAGGGGGTCTAGCAGGGGATCCGTGATTTCCTTCAGGTGGGACAGCACCAGTCGCTCAAAGGATTTCATGACCACAGATGTCAGGGCGACTGGTCTGTAGTCATTTAATCCTGTGACAGGGGACTTCTTGGGAACCGGTATGATGGTTGAGCGTTTGAGGCAGGAGGGGACCTCACACAGCTCCAGGGAGTTATTGAAGATCTGGGTGAAGATGGGAGCCAGCTGGTCAGCACAGACTTTCAGACAGGATGGAGACACTCCATCAGGACCTGATGCCTTCTTAATCCTCTGTCTCTGAAATAGTTGGCGCACATCCTGTTCGCAGATCGTCAGCGCAGGCAGGGGGTAAGGTATGGGGATGGTTTGGGGTGATGCTAGGCCTTTTGTGATGGAGATGGGGGGCGAGGTGGAAGGTGTGAAAGTTGTTTCAAACCTGGAGAAAAAGTCATTGAGGTCCTCAGCCAGGTGGGGGCTCCCCACAGGGTGGGGGGATGGTCTCCTGTAGTTGGTGATGGTCTGCAGGCCCTTCCAAACTGCAGAAGAGTCGGTGACAGAAAAACGCTCCTTCAGTTTTGCACTGTAGTTCCTTTTTGCTGCCTTGATCTCCTTTGTCAGCTTGTTCCTGGCCTGCTTGTACAGGTCCCGATCCCCACTCCTGTAGGCCTCCTCCTTGTCCTGGCGTAGCCGTCTCAGTTCTGCAGTGAACCATGGTTTATTGTTGTTAAACGTGCAGAAGGTTTTGGTCTGCACACACATGTCCTCACAAAAGCTGATGTAAGATGTCACAGTGTCAGTCAGTTCGTCCAGGTCTGAGGCTGCTGCTTCAATGACGCCCCAATCAGTGCAGTCAAAGCAGGCCTGTAACTGCATCTTTGACTCATCTGTCCATCTCTTCACAGTTCTTACTACAGGCTTAGCAGATTTCAGCTTCTGCTTGTAAGATGGGATGAGGTGGACCAGGCAGTGGTCAGAAAGTCCCAAAGCAGCACGGGGGACAGAGCGATATGCATTCTTTATTGTGGTGTAGCAGTGGTCTAAAGTGTTCATGTTCCCTGGTTGGGCACGTCACGTGTTGTCTATATTTAGGCAGTTCAAGTTTGAGATTTGCTCTATTAAAATCCCCGAGAATGATTAGCAGAGAGTCCGGGTGAGTTTTCTCCACGTCTGTGATCTGGTCGGCGAGGTGATGTAACGCCTCCGTTACACACGCCTGCGGTGGAATGTATACAGCGACCAGCACAAACGAGGCGAACTCCCGCGGTGAATAAAATGGTTTACAGTTTATGAAGAAAGACTCTAGGTGAGGGCTGCATGTCTTCTTTAACACTGTGACATCTGCACACCAACCTTCGTTAATGTAGAAACACGTTCCTCCTCCCTTTGACTTCCCAGACAGTTCCGCGCAGCGGTCCGCTCTGAACAGCTGGAAGCGCGGCAGCTGTAGTGCGCTGTCCGGGATGTGTTCACTGGACCAGGTTTCAGTGAAGCAAAAGGCGGCGGAACGACGAAAGTCTGAGTTCTTGGATAGGAGAAGGAGCAATTCATCCATTTTGTTAGGCAGAGAGCGAACGTTCCCCAGGTGTATGGATGGGAGGGCGGTGCGTAATCCCCGCTGTCGCAATTTAACGAGCACACCAGCTCGTTTCCCTCGTCTGCGTCTCCGTCTAAATCCACAGAGCGCTGCTGCTCCTCCAGTCAGAATCTCCATAAAGTAGTCTGGTTGATTAAAAACCGGTGAAAAAAGTCCCGGGGCTAATTAAATACCGGGTTTCGGTACCCATCCCACTCAGGGAGTAGCACCGGCAACCCAAAACAAGCGAGGATATGTGTCAAACTTACAAACCTAATCATCAGAATGAAAACTGGAAAAACAAACTTGTAAAATATGAGTTGGATGAACGCTGCAGGCTTTAGCTTCCCATCTCTGCTCCAACCTGTCGTTAATCTGACGCTTTCTTGTTTCTCGCCGCCGCCGCTGCAGATGCAGTCTCTGACGTCCTGCCAGTGCTCCGTCTGTCAGGAGTGTTTCCGCCAGCACTTCACCATCGCCGTCAGAGACAAGCACATCAGGGACATGGTGTGTCCTGCCTGCTGCGAGCCGGACATCAACGACCCTGAGCAGCTGGACAGCTACTTCTCCACTCTGGACATCCAGGTGAGCTGGGGAAGAGAGAAAACACAGCGGCATCCCCACATGATGGAATATCCCTGGAAAGATGGCGTATACTAGCTCTCCCTTAGAAAGGATGAATAAGTTTCACTTTATCAATCAAATTACCAAAATAACCTGCATGAAGGAGGCGTACATTACAACGGAGTATCAGCAGTACTGTAGACAAAAGGGGGGAAAAATTACGATTAAACTTCAGACGGAAAACTCATCTGCAAGAAAAAACTCAAAAATGGGGCTGTGTTGGAAAGATTTTCTGAATTCATTCTTATAAAAATTCTAAGAGCCGAATCAATTCGAAAGTTCATAAATCTGTTTAATTGTTCAACATAGTTTGTCTTTGTTAACAGCCTTAATAGGAGGTAAAAATCCAGACAGCTGTTTTAAGGTTTAGTTTTGAAAGTTTGTTCCTGGTAAATTGTTAAGTGTCACACTGCGCATATTTGTCATGTACAATTTATATTTAATTCTAGATAACTTTCCCCACACATTTTCTAATATTTTGTGTTAAGTTGGTAAATTACAGGCATTTAATTAAGATAACCACTAAAGAAACCCGTTTTAAATAGCACTAACCCATATCTATATCGAACTGGATCAGATTGAATCGGATCACGATAATCACTGCTAACTCGCCAGAATCAAATCGATTCTTGAAATTTGAATCGTAAATCGCTGAAATTCGAGAAAAAACACAGAAATTACCCAGATTAAACGCTTACATTTTCTCTAATTAAAGAAAGATATTTTCTGACATTTTAAAGTCCAAAAAAGGAAGAGAATAGAAACGCTAACTTTTTAATTCAAAAGTTTTCGCCCAAAGAAATGCCGGAAGTCCAGATTTAAGTGGTAAATTTAGAAGATGCTCACCTGAATATTTTCCGAAGTAAAAGTTGGTCAGGTAGTTTTGTTTTTTTTCTGGATCAGAACGACTTTTCCCGTTTCCACACGAGGCCATGAGCACCTCGATCGGGATCACTATTGGACTGTGAGGAAGAAGCTGCAACACGGTGGTGTCATCATCTATTATTTTGCTGTGTTAGCTAAAGTTGCACAATTGCACAGAGCTCAGTAACACAAACTTATGCCGCCGTGTTGCAGCTTCTTTCTTACAGACTCAGGGGGATTCCATTCGAGGCATTAATGGCATCTCCTACACCCAGGAAAAGATCTGCATCAAAACCGTTCACTTTGGAAAATATCCGGATGTTCGTCTTGTAATTTAACACTTAAATCTTAAAGTATCTTTTTGTCCGAAATTAGGAATGTCCAGATCAGGCTTTTTGGCTTGGAGTCCTGATTCGATGCTTCTATAGTACATAAAAAAGAAATACATACGATTGAAGAAAGACATCCAGGATACTCTTTAATTTTTATTTAATTCACCCCATTTTAAAATTTTAACATACGTTTAAAAAGAAGAGCTTTTTCATGAGCCATCTTGAACAATCAAGTAATAGATGACATAAATTCCTCACTTTTTGCAACAGTAATTATTAAAAAGTCTAATATAAAACACAAATGCCACCTCCACTTAAATAAACGTAATAATGGCAATATATCTTTGTAACGTCATATTCATAATGTCATATTCCGATTGAGTCTGAAACCTTGTGTTTGGGCACGATTTCCACTCAGGTGATCAGATCTGGACATCCCTATCAGAAATATCTCATATGAAATCTCAACAAAAATCTGACTTTTTTCATGCACATTTCTGACTTTACAATATTAAAAAATAACAGAAAATCTAACACCTTTAATTGTTGCAATTCCTGGGGGGTTTTCTTGCAATAAAGAATTCCACTGTTTTTATTTTTTTTATGTTTGCAAATAAGTAAAATTAGTCTCAAAACTTCAGTTTCTTTGTTAGAACTTCACTCCCCGTTGATATATATTTATAAAATAAAATGTAACTATGCATTAATGTTTCCTGACAATATTGTCTTTTTTTCCCATATACCAGAGAGACAGTAAATATGAATATACATTTTTAAATATATAAAATATGCTGTTTTTAAAGGGGTGCCCTGACTTTCGCACACAACTGTGTATATATATATATTTGCCTTTTTATCTGGTATAATGCTTTGATTCTCTGCCGTAATAATGAGACACAATCACGCGTTAAAAACTTTTAGTCTCGTTTTGCCTTTTAAATGTCGTTATTAGCTGCATTTCTGCCTGTTCTTACTTAATAAAGAGTCAAAGTAAGTGTTTTTTGTTCATGTATACAGATCTACTGGTAATATAACCATTATTTTAACTTTATTGCGACACAAAAACACATATCTAAAAAATGTTTGGGTCCTGGAATGAAGAGTCAAACAACAAAACTCTTCAGGACCTTCAAAAAGCCTGGAGAACTGTAGCTGTCGAGATCACAGAATCATGAAGCCATGTTTAGTTTAACTGTGACTAATTAAACCGAACAAGAGATAAAGCAGTGTTGCTCTGGTTTTGTTCTGCAGCTGCGCGACTGCCTGGAGCCTGAAGTGTACGACCTGTTCCACAAAAAGCTGACGGAGCACGCGTTGATGAAGGATCCAAAATTCCTCTGGTGCTGTCATGTGAGTTTCTAGAAACCTTCAGAGATTAGAATTTATGTTGCTGTTTGTGTATCAGTCAGTGAGATCTGGCCCTCCACCCACAGATTACATCCCCTCAGAAGAAATTCCACTGGAGTTTGTTCAAATGAAGTTTAATTGTAGATTAAAGTGCTCCATAAATTAACATTCTTTACTGAAATATTTATTGTTTAATGGACTAAATGTTTTACCAGAGTGATGAGATATTCTTTTGTGTTTTTCTTCAAAAAATTCACCTTTCGTCTGTTTTTTTGTCTGAAAATAGAACAAACTAATCTTAATGTACAAGCTTGACCCATACATGTTTTGCTCATTTTTAAACCTTAAAATTAGATCCATATTCTGTAAAGTGATGTAAAAGGATATTTCACCACTAAGTAAAAACATGTGCCTGTTGCCATATTCCCTAAGAGTTTGATAAGTGAGAAAAAAAGTATTTTGTAACAAAGCCCGTTTTTATTCTCCTGATCTGGCAGCAGTCAGTTTGCTTTAGCCTAGCATAAGCCAATGCAAGTGAATGGGAACCACTAGCATGTGAGACAAGATGAACCAATGTAAGTGAATGGGAACTTCTAGCACACACGTGTGAAACTTAAGGCCCGGGGGCCAAATCCAGCCCTCCATAGCCATTTATGTGGCCCTCTAAACTCTACAGAACCCTATAGATGGAAAATTTAAGTTCCATTTTTATGCACCCCAGTACAATCTAAGTAGTAAAATAAAATGTTTATTAAATGTTAATGTCTTTAACCACATCATTATGTAAAGTTGTTCAGGATTATTTAATTTTAAGACGTACTTTTAAAATCTGGAGGCTGATTTGAACAGTTTGTTATAGTTTTATCAATTCTTTCTGCCACAACCGGCCCTTTAAGTATGTTCATCAGCTTGATGTGGCCCAAAATAGAAATTCTATTCTAGTTCTAGCATGTGAGACAAAAAGAACTAATTAAAGTGAATGGGAACTACTAGGATGCTAGTAGTTCCCATTCACATACATTGGTTAATGCTATGCTGCTACTAATTTGTAAGCTTCTATAGAAAATATTTTATCGACGCGTAGAAGTTTTAAGCAAATATTTGTTATCAAGATTAATGAGAAATGTGCTGTAAAAAAGTATTAACTCCGTGTCAGGTTTCTTCTGCTTTTACTGCTTTGTTGCATTTCAGTTCATCAAACACATTTTCATATCAGATAAATATCAGTTCAGTAAACATACAACGCATTTTTTAACTAATGGTTTTCTTTTATTAAGCTGATTTACGTAGCTTTCTTCCCCTTAAAAAAAGTTTTATAACAGCTTTTTTTTATTTCTCATTGTATTTGTTTTATTTATTCATTTTTTTTACTTTTGTTTGACAAAAATAAGCAAAAACAACCAACCAGCCTGTCAAAAAAGGGGGTAAATAAGATCTTACCAGAGGACTAAATCTGGACTAAAATCAGGAGACTGAACAGTTCACTCCCTTTTCATCTTCCTTCAGTGTACCTCCGGCTTTATCAATGATGGAAACCAGCTGAAGGTCACCTGCCCGTCGTGCCGCAAGAGTTTCTGCGCTCAGTGCAAGAAACCCGTGAGTTTAACCTCTGCGGGAGTCTGTAATACATGTAGGAGCCGCCGCGCTCCTTTCAGGGCGGATGAATTTCGTCATTGACACTTTGGAATCTCCCCCGCTAAAGCAGCTGTGCTTCTGTTCCAGTGGGAGCCTCAGCACCAGGACGTGTCCTGTGAGGATTTCCAGAAGTGGAAGAGGGAGAACGACCCAGACTACCAAAAGCAGGGCCTGATCGGATACCTGAGGGACAACGGAATCAGTAAGGCGGGCTTTCACTTCGAGTTTCCTGCTTCTCATCGGTCAGCCTCAACCACATCAGACTGTTTCTGGAACCTGAAACCTATTTCTGCCTATTCAGAAGTTTAAAAAGAGCAAGGATTTTTCTCCTGATATTATCATTAAGGAGACTTTTTTAATCCACTCAAATTTTAGAATATCGTCAAAAAGCTGAATATTATTCGTCACTCATTTCAGAAAGTGAAACTTTTCAAGCCTTTATTTCATGTGATTATGACAATTTTGGCTCACAGAGAATGAAAACCAAAAATTCAAAAGCGTGAAAACTAAAATATTACATAAGATAAATAAATGATATTTTTAACAGAAATTGAATTTCTATGCTCTTTCCTGCTATTCTTTTTTTTTACCCAAAAGGCTTTAAAACACAAAAAATAACACGCTAATGGGAATTATGATGAGAGCTTGATGAAATAATTAACGCATTTAATGGTACATTTCAAAGGTTTTCAGCGGCTGAATATGCTTCTATGTTGGTAGACATCTGAGGCGTTTGAGAAAAGCGTCAAATCACTCAGGCACGCAATTGGCATACAGTGGGGCAAAAAATTCTTTAGTCAGCCACCAATTGCGTAAGTTCTTGCTCTTAAAAAAACAAGAGAGACCTGTAATTTTCATCATGGGTATAAATCAACTATGAGAGACAAAATTGGGGGGGGGGTCCAGAAAATTACATGTTCTGTTTTTTAAAGATTTTAATTGCAAATGATGGTGGAAAATAAGTATTTAGTCACTTACAAACTGAAGGAAGTATAAGTATTTAGTCAATAACAAAGATTCATCTCAATACTTTATTTACTGTTGTTGGTAATGATAGAGGTGAAATTTTTTTTTTGTACATCTTCACCAGGTTTTCACACACTGTTGCTGGTATTTTGGCCCATTCCTCCATGCAGATCTCCCCTGAAGCAAAGATTTTGGGGCTGTCGCTGGGCAACACGGACTTTTAACTCCCTCTACAGATTTTCTATGGGGTTGTTATCTGGAGAGTGGCTAGGCCACTCCAGGATCTTTAAATGCTTCTTATGAAGCCACTCCTTTGTTACCAGTGTGGTGTGTTTGGGATCATCGTCATGCTGAGAGACCCAGCCACATATCATCTCCAATGCCCTGCTGATGGAAGGAGGTTTTCACTCTAAATGTCACCATCATTCATTCTTTCCTTTACACGGATCAGTCTTCCTGGTCCCTTTGCAGAAATAGAACAGCCCTAAAAACATGACGCTTCCACCACCATGCTTCACAGTAGGTATGGTGTTCTTTGGATGCAACTCACCATTTTTTCTCCTTCAAACAAGATGAGTAGAATTTTTACCAAAAACTTGTATTTTGGTTTCATCTGACCATATGAAATCTCCCAATCCTCATCTGGATCATCCAAATTCTCTCTAACAAACCTCAGATGGACCTGAACATGTACTGGCTTAAGCAGGGGACACGTCTGGCACTGCAGGATGTGAGTCCATGGTTGCTTAGTGTGTTACTGATGGTAGCCTTTGTTACTTTGGGCCCAGCTCTCCGCAGGTCATTCACCAGGTCCCCCATTTGGTTCTGGGATTGTTCCTCACCGTTCTTATTGAGATTATTAGTTGTCTTGTATGTCTTCCATTCTCTAATAATTGCTCCCATAGTTGATTTCTTCACACCAAGATGCTTACATAATGCTGATTCAGTCTTCCCAGCCTGGTGCAGGTCTACAGTCTTGTTCCTGGTGTCCTTTGACAGCTTTTGGTCTTGGCTATAGTGGAGTTTGGAGTGTGACTGTTTGAGGTTGTGGACAGGTGTCTTTTATACAGATAAAATCAAAGAGTTGCCCTTTATACAGTAATGAGTGGAGGACAGAGGAGCCTCCTACAGAAGAAATCTTTCTTGTTTGTAGGTGACTAAATACTTATTTTCCACCATAATTTACAAATAAATAGTTTAAAAATCAGGCCATGTAATTTTCTGGATTGTTTTTTTTTTCTTATTTTGTCTCACGTAGTTGATGTATACCTATGATGAAAAATATAGGCCTCTCTCATCTTTTTGTGGGAGAACTTGCACAATTGGTGGCTGAATAAATACAATTTTACCCCCACTGTATGTCATTGGAATCTCAAGAATCTTAGCTTTGCCATTATCTATGAGTGTATGTAAATAGAAAAGGAGTTGCGAAAAACCAAATGCAGAAGGTTTCTGTCTCACCCGTAATAAAGCTAATAGGTTAAGCATTGAAACATATGGAGAGGCCCTGAAGAGCTGGTATAAGGAGTTAATAGGAGTTCAACCAAAGTAAATTCATGTATTTTCTAAATGGTACTGCAGTGTCTAGTTTCCCAACCTCTGACCACTTCAGTATCTGTTGTCTCCTACAGCCTGTCCTCAGTGCAAGTTCCCATACGCTCTGACCAAAGGCGGATGCATGCACTTCACCTGCTCCCAGTGCCGCCATCAGTTCTGCAGCGGCTGCAACAACCCTTACTACAAGGTGTGTTCCCGTGGCCGCGGTCTGAGCCTTGTTCAAACACCGGTGGGATGGAGTGGTGACGCAGACTGTTTATCTGACCTGTTTAATGTTGGTGCGGTCCACAGCCGCACCCGTCAGCTGTTTATATTCTGTGTCCATCTGTTGACCATTTATAGAGCTACAGCTCATAGATCCTTCATTGGGTTCTTCTAGCTGTGACCTGGGCCAAATAACACGTTAAACACTTGTATAAATAATGTATTTATTGAAGGGTTCTTTATCACCTGGAAATGTCTGCAAATAATGAATCCTGATTTTCCAGGTGTGGATAAGAATGTTAATATGTTAGTTTGCAGATTTATTTTCCCTATCCTGTCATCTATCTATCCATCCATCCATCCTTCCTTTTTTTTTTTCACCTTTCCTAATTAAATCCTGAAGCTGTAACAAAGTGAAGTTTCTGAACAATAATTGAGGAACTCTGTGTATCACTGATATTGTTCAGCACGTCTCCATGTTGTTGCCGTTTCTGTTTAGAATCAGATCTTCTTTTGGTTTTCATCCCGGCTGAAATCCTCCTGGTCCTAAACCAGCAGATGGCTGATATCTGTTTGTTTCCTCCTGCAGACGGAGTGTAAGGTCCCTCAGTGTAAATACCCCGGCCTGCACGCCCACCACCCGCGTGACTGCCTGTTCTACCTCAGAGACTGGGATGCTGACCGACTGCAAGCTCTCCTGCAGGTAAAGCTGGAAACCAGTGCTGTACTGGGAGGAAGGAGGAAGGCCTTTCTATGTGTGATATGATCTAAATTCCATTTCCCATTAGAGGAGCGGCGTGGCCTTCAACACGGATCCTTCCAATGAAACCCAACCTGGTGAGTTATCTTCCACAGCGTCTGCTGGTTCCTGTCCTCTGGGCTTCCCACCTTGACGCTCCGCCTCTCTCCGTGTTTCTGTCAGACGCGTGCGGCGTGATGGAGCAGAAGGATGAAAGCGGCCAGCAGGCAGACTCTCCCTGCGGCGACCAGACCCAGCCTGGGCAGGCCGGGCTCTGCATGTGAGTCAGCAGAACCGACTGAAAGTAAAAAGCCACGAAGGCCAGTAGTGGTTCTGGTTGCTACTGATTTATCCGAGACCTGCGGTTCTGAAACGTAGCCAAGTTCAGGATCAACACCTCAGAGGATCCAATGGTGGTGTCTAGTACAGACATCCATACATCCATCTACATCCATCCATCTAAATCAATCCATCTATCTATATAATAATACATTTTATTTGTAATGCACTTTACATTTAAAACAATCTCAAAGTGCTACAGAATCGAGTTAAAAGGAAGTTAAAAAAAAATAAAAAAGTTATACAGTTCAGTTGTATGGTTTTTTAAAAAGGTATGTTTTCAATTAAAAAACCCCCCAAACATCTGTAGTCTGTGGGGCCCTCAGGTGGTAAGGGAGGGCGTTCCACAGCCTGGGGGCCGCAGAAGCAAAGGCCCTATCACCCATGCTGCAGAGCTTGGTTCTGGGGGTTTGGTGGGTGTGTGACGTTGCAGACCGGGTTCGTGAGGAGGTCTGGGGGGTGAGGAGTTCCTGTAGGTAAAGGGGGGGATGTCCATACATGCACTGATGAGTGAGGAGGGAAACCTTATACTCAATTCTGAGTTGGACAGGGAGCCAGTGTAGGGATTTCAGAATAGGGGTGATGTGATCGTACTTGTGCACCCTCATCAGGATCCTGGCAGCGTTAGTCTGTATGTACTGGAGTCTCTGGATACTCCTGCCAGAGATCCCGATGAGGAGTGCATTACAGTAGTCCAGCCTGGAGGAGACAAAGGCGTGGACAAGCTTCTCTGCATCTGGCAGGGCGAGTGTCGAACGTAGTTTGGCGATGTCCTTAAGGTGGTAAAATGATGTCTTACAGAGGTGTTTGATGTGGGTGTCAAAAACCAGTTGTGGGTCCATTTTAACACCCAAGTTGGTGACAGATATGGAGAAGGGAGATGGTTTGGCCAGAGAAAGTGATATTGGTGATGGTGGAAGAGCGGAGCTGATGTGGTGTGCCAACGAGGATGGCCTCCGTTTTGGAACTGCTGAGCTGAAGAAAGTTGAGCTTCATCCACGCCTCTATCTCCTCCAGGCAGGTGGTCAGTGTTGAAGTTGGCAGGGGAGCAGAAGAAGTGGGGGTTGTCTTGAGGTAGAGCTGTGTGTCATCCGCATAGCAGTGAAATGCTATGCCATGCCTGCTAATGATATTACCAAGGGGGAGCATGTAGAGGGAAAACCGGGTGGGGCCCAGCACAGAGCCCTGAGGAACACCGCAGGTGACGTTATGGGTGTGTGACTTGGCTTTTCCCAGGGTGACATGCTCAGTTCTGTCGGTCAGGTAAGAGATGACCCAGTTGTGAGCGTTTTCTGAGAGTCCAATGGTGTATTGCAGACGGTGGAGTAGGATGTTGTGATCTACTGTATCAAAAGCAGCTGTGAGGTCCAGGAGGATGAGAAGTGACGGGGAACCAGTATCTGCTGCCACCAGCAGGTCATTGATGACTCTGATCAAGGCTGTTTCTGTGCTATGACCAGGACGGAAACCAGACTGAAACTTTTCATACTTTTTATTGTGTTTGAGGTGATCATGAAGTTGTCCTGCGACTATCTTTTCCAGAACCTTTGATAGGAAATGGAAGATTGGAAGATATCCATCCATCCATCTATATCCATCCATCCATCTATATCCATCCATTCATCCATCTTTTTATCTTGTTCGTTCCATCCATCTACATCCATCCATCCATCCATCCATCCATCCATCTATATCCATCCATCCATCCATCCATCCATCTATATCCATCCATCCATCTTTTTATCTTGTTCGTTCCATCCATCCATCCATTTTTTGCTGAGGCCTGAAGGATTGCTGGATGATGGAGGCAAAACCTTCGTAGACTCTTATTTATTTATTTGTTTCTATAGGAAACACTACAGGGAGTACCTGGTGAGTCTGATAAACGACAACTCTCTGGACCCGGCCGTTGTCTACGAAACCCAAGAGCTGATCATAGCCTGCGAACGATACCTGATCGACCCCAAGAGAGGAGAGGGAGAGGACGACAACGCTTACAGCGCTCGCCTGCTAAAGGTGGGACCCTTACGGGATTAAATGGAGCTTCAGTTAAACCCAGGAGACACAGCGGAGCCACGATGTTCTTTAATGTTCTGTTTCCTCTACAGAAACTGATGGAGGTTCCTCTGGGAGAAAAAGTTCCTCGAAACAAATAAACGTGAGATCGGAAAATCCGTGGAAACCAGATTGATTATCCCAGTGAAACCACTGACCCATTTAGTATAAAAAAACCACAGTGGGTCTCTTTTTATTGTATTGTTTTGTTTAAGAACAACCTATCTTTACATTTTTTGCACATTGTCTCTTATTTTTGTGCCTTAAAATGGATTCAGTTCTAAAGTTTGCCCAGCTGAGGAAGTTATTTACTGGAATTTTTCTTTGCTGGAATCTTATAGTTTGATTTATTTCTTGCAGTTGAGCAAAGAAGCTAAATATAAAGAAACGGGTGGAATTATGTTTTGTTTAGCTATTGTGATCATGTTAAACGTTTTGCATTGTTTGGTATTGTTTGGTATGTGATTATAACAGATTTTAAAACCAGATCAATAAATAATTTAACATTTAGAAATTCTCATTTTTACTTCCTGCTTTTTCTTCATTGGAATTATATGACGGATAAAAATTAAAGAGAGCATAATTGTAAAGTAAAATAAAAATTGTGTTTAATCAGTTCTGTAAATGAACATCTGAAAAGTGTGGCATGCATTTGTATTCAGCACCCAATTAGTCACTACTTACTCTATAGAACCCCGTTTTGGGTTCTGTCGCTGCCAGTTTTGTGCTTCAAGATCAGCACGAGTGGACGGACAATATAAATAAACATCCATTTTTCCACTGCTTCTCAACTGGATTAATGTCTAGACTTTGACTAGGCCATTCTAATGCGTGGATATGCTTTGATTAAAAACCATTTGATTGCAGCTTCTGTCTTCCTGCTGGTTTGGAAAGCTCTGCTCCAGTGTTGAAGTCTCTGTCGGGTTTTCCTCTGGGATCAGCCTGGATTTAATTCCATCTTCCAACCAAGAGGAGCAACACCACAGCATGATTGTGCTGCTCCCATGTTTCACCATTGGGACTGTCAGTGCAAAGGGCATCAGAATAAAAAAAATGATTTTTCTTCCTGGTTCAGTTACACTCTATTTTGAGTTATCTCTGAAATAAAATAAGAAAAACAAGGTTTTTTTTTAACGTGATGAACAAAAACTTTTTTGTACGATTTTACAGGGAACACAGACGCAAAGATGTGTATTTTGGTTTGTTTTTTCAGATGCAATGTAACTGAAGCTTGATGCCGTAGTTCAGCCAGACCACAGAACAGACATGGCCAAACCATATCCACGCCCACTGCATTTCTGCCAGATGATGCAGCACTTCCTGGGAAGAGCTGTGGATATTGCAGACACTTTGTGTTCTTGTGCTTGTGTGGAAACGAAAGAATCCACATGAAGCTGCAAAGCAGTAATTTAGTAGCAACTTTGTTTTCTCAAGTAACAAAGATCACATTTCCTAAATGCTACATATATACATATATATGTATGTATATATATATATATATAAACCCATTTCAGATTACCTTGTAGAAATGGTTATACAAAATCATTGGGAAGAGTGGTCAGCTAACTTCACTGAGGGATTTTAGCCAAACTCACTTCAGTTAAAATAATAACATTGAAGCTTGAAATCACTGTTAGCAATAATTACCTCAAAGCTTCGGCTCGCTTTGCCTCGAAATAGCTTCACATGCAGAAAACTGCTGCTGGAATAATTTGCTGGACCTTCAAGCAAGTGTTTTAATGTTGCCACCAGTGCAGGGCTTGACAGCAGGTGGGGGTAGGTGCATTTAAAGCTATTTCCATCCAGGACAAATGGAAATCCTGCAGGAAATACAGTTACGTTAAAGTAATATGTCAAATAAATTAAATCTTGCTAATCTCAAATTAGGTGTTTTATCCTTGTCCTTGACTACTTTATTTAAGATCTCTGCAAAGGAAGAAACCACAGTGTGAGAATGCACAATGGTATCATTTATTCACAGGACATAAAATAAATGCACAGCAGGACAAATCTTTTTTGCAAATGGGAGGTCGGTTTGCAATCTAGTTGCAAATCAGAGTAGAGTTTTGTAAAAATCTACACAGCGTCACATTGGAGAGTCACATTACGATTTACTGACAGATTAGGGAGGAAAAAAACTGTAGAACCAAAGACAGTAAGTGTATGCAGGGTTAGGCTACTATTTGGGTGGGAGAGAAACGAGATGAGACGAGACGAGACAAGATTGTCCAAAGTACAAGGAGAAGTCCAATCCTTCTGACTGGGACATCTGGTGAAGAAATGCTGAGAGCAATCCTTGACTCATCTGTGCTACCAACAGTGAGGTCACCCAATTTCACAACTCTCATCCTGGAGGATTGGGATCCACAAAATCTTTTTTTTTTTTTTAAGTTTACTGAGACATAAGAATAGAGGGGAGGAAGATGGATACATAGAATACAAGAAAATACCTAAAAATGTGGACCATACAAAGAAAAGCATGTTTAAAACCTGCATATAAATTTTATTTTCTGTCAACTGAGATTCATTGGAAGCCATATTACAATTTATGTATTTGTCCAGCGTGTCAGACAAAACGGCAGATATTACGAACTGGGATGAACCCTGAAAACATTTACTATTCGGATCAATCTGATGTATCTGCAAGTCTCAGAAATATGAGTTTTCCAAAAATGTAAAATAAAATTTAACACCGTGGATAATAAATTTTTACTTGGTTTTAAGCTATATTAAAACATTTTTTTTTAAAAGGCTGCAGTTACATTCCGGACAATAAAACCGAAGTGTTTGTATATTGTCGTTTATTTTAATCATTTCCCACCACAACGTGTAAGCTGAGAGGAACGTCCGCTGTCGCCCCCTGGCGCTCAGAGCGCTGTTAGTTTCTGCAAAGTCACGTGATTTCGAGGAAACTGTCTGAGCTGAGAGGAGAGGAGTGCCGAGCCGCCGCTCTATCAGTCAGTCAGTAGGGCACCGCTGAGGAAACACAACCAAAGGTAAACGAAACTTAAACCTACTTCCTCCATTTTTACACCCCAGCTTCTATTTTGGACATATTTATAAATCTCCTTAGAACCGCAGCGGTGGGTTCGTTTCTGATATCTTCAATTAACAAAGCCAAGCTCTGTTTTAAAGTTGTCACATTTATAGAAAAACAGCTTTTACTTGTTAAGAACGCTAATTTATGCCTCCTAAATCCAAATCTGAGTCATTTATAGTTTGTTTTTTTCCCCACTCCATGCGCCTTTAGATGGATATTAGGTCAAGGACATGTATGTGTTGCTTATTATTTCATATGGTTTATGTATTTCAGCCGTTTTAAAGGGAACCATGGCAGGAGGAAGGATGAGATCCACTCGCAAACTTCGCTCCTGGATAGTCGACCAGGTGTGTGTGTGTGTGTGTTATACAGTGTGTGTTACAGTGTGTGATAGTACAAGGATAAAAATAAAACAGGAGTAGGAGGAGGGGGGGGGGGGGGGGAGCAAATAGAGAGAGTGACATTAACTGCGCCTGTTTTTTGGGGTCATATAAATATCACCCGGAAGTCTGAGTAATTTCACTGCAAAGTCTTCATGAGTTTCAGTGGCTGTTTTTTTTGTTTTAATAATTTTAAAAAATCAAAATCAGAGTGAGCCCAAGGCATAAGAAACTCTGTGTATTGGCAAGAATCTGGTTATACTGTTAGGGTGGATACGATATATTGCAATAGTCTGAATAATATATATATATATATATATATTGTGATTTTTAAAGCCTAATTTAACAATAAAAAACTACCAGAGCCGGCTCAAGCCAGAAACGAACTAAGCCTTTGCTTAGGGCCCCCCCATGAATGTTGAAATTGAATAGAGACTATACAGATGATAATATTTATGAAAATGGGAATTTTACTACATTTGATTTTGTTTTGTTTCACTGTAGCGTATTAAAAGCGATTTCAGTTGTTAAAATTTTTGTGTAATAACTAAGCAAGGGCCTTTATAATTATGTAAAAAAAAATAATCTATTTTTGTTTTAAAATAAAAAAAGTTTTCAAAAAATATCAATAAATTTAAAGGAATAAAAATGAATATAATGTACCTTTTTAATTTATTTTAAAATTTGAATTAAATGTAAAGTTACTGTTTACTATTTATTGTTTGATTGTTGTGTTACCATTGTTAAAATCAGATGCTTTTGTATAACCTTTCTATATTGTTTGAGTTTTCGATTTGTCTCAGCTAATATTAACAATTACCTCAATTTTTAAGATCAGCTAAATAAAGTCTTCCTCCTTTCCCAGATTAGACCAAATTTTGACTGAAACTCGGTTATTGAGGGTAGTGGTCTTAAAGGGGGCGCCCCTGAGTCAAAATCTGCTGAAGGCCCCAAAAGGCTTTGGGCCGGCCCTGCAGAAGCAACAATATAATATATTACGATAATATGTGCAAGACTATATATTATGAATTTTAAAACTTAATTTAACTGTAGAAAAACTGTTATGGTCTTCTAAACACCCCAACCTGCTTGAAACATAATACATCCAGTTTTATTACTTGATGTATTTGATCAACATGACAATAAAGGTGAAAACAGCCATACTTTTAATTTGGCCACTTGCTGAAGCCCGTTGGGTCGGCTCTATTTGATCTCGCCACCGCTGGTAGGGAAATAATCCCGCGGCATGATGCTGCTGCTGCCACCGCTGTGCATAACAGATTAGTTGGTAGGTCTAAAAAGCCTCAATGAGACTCTTTTGAATATCATTGTCACTCAGTGTTTGTCTTGTTCGACTACAAGAGACAAAATCAGATCAAAATCCTGCTCCACTAATGTCTCCAACAACGCTTTCTTAGAACTGTGGGGTGGAGCCAGAGAAGCGGAGCCATCAAGGAGACATTAGCGGAGCGTTCTGAGGACGACAAACTGAATGTTCCCGTTTGTGGTGTGTCCCCAGGTCAGCAGCGGGAAGTATCCGGGCGTAGTGTGGGACGACGAGGCCAAGACCATGTTCCGCATCCCCTGGAAGCACGCAGGCAAACACGACTTCAGGGAAGACGAGGACGCCGCCCTCTTCAAGGTTAGAGAGGTTTTCTAACAGCAGGGCAGGATGAGGCCGTATGAGACTCTGAGGAAACGTCATCTTCAGTTTAACATCAGTTATCTTTATTTATACAGGGAAGCTTTAAAACTAATATAAAATATAGATATTGGAAAATATAAATGATTCCAGATTCCATCCAACTGTTTATGATTCGATTTAATTAGATCCAATTCGATATAAATATGGGTTAGGGCTATTAAAACCTTTTTTCTTTTTAGCTGTTATCCTAATAAGCCATTTTGGTATTGCGGTTCGTGCAATGCATTCTGGGGTTTTGGACCCCAAACTGGCAGAAACGAACATACATACAGATAGCAAAAGCTGCAAAATTTATTATTTTAAACAGTAGAAAGTCGACAAACTTAAAACATATTTGCCGTAGAAGGATAAGACAGAACTTTTCATCCAAGACTTCATGGAGTCAAGATGTGCTGTATCAACCTATCACAGGTATTTCCTTGATTGTTAAATATAGGCACTATGGCTATCAGTTAGCACGTAGCTCATTGGCTTCTGTCATGCTTTTAAACTCTTATAATTTGTATTTTTTAATGGGATTTTTACTTGTTAGAAAAAGTAAGAGCTGGGATAAGGCGTTGATGCTCTAAACATTAATCCCTCACATAGACGTCCAGCAGTGGGCTATGCAAAGCCTGCATGCTAATGACTATGCTACCAAAACTAAAACCATTAGATCGAGATGATCAACAGAAATACTGAACAATTAACATGTTTAATCACACATGTCTTACCTTATTTATCCAACTCGCACGTCCATTCGGATCCTTCTTTTCTGTATGTAATGTATGTAAAATAGACCGTGGTTTATTACAAGGGTCGGTATCATTCATACACTGATGCGTTTTGCATTCTTCACCGTTCACTGTGGTAACTGGTGTTTCCACAGCCAACCACAACACAATGAGTACCGGTTATACTTGAAAAGGGCTTTAAAAGGCTCCGTATTAACGAAAACACACACACGCATAAGCTGTTTACAGTAGAAACGATATTTGGTCATTCTTGTATCATATGAAATTTGTAAATATTTTTTAAAACTGAAGATTTGCGCTACAAGCCACTTTACTTTAGAGTACATGAATGCGGGCCAGTTACCATCCATGCATTCAGAACCCAACCATAACCATGTCAGCTTTTTTTCCATTTGTTGAAGGTAATGCTGTTTTTTCTGCTGCAGGCCTGGGCCGAGTTCAAAGGGAAGCTGGCGGATGGACAGAACAACCCGGCCGCGTGGAAAACCCGGCTACGCTGCGCTCTCAACAAGAGTCCGGAGTTCAAGGAGGTGATGGAGCGAGCCCAGCTGGACATCTCAGAGCCGTACAAGGTGTACCGCCTCGTCCCCACCAGCGAGCAGGGTGAGACTCAACAAACAGGCCACTTCTGGTTTGATCCAGTTACAAGAGCGAAAGGAACAAGACTTCTTTACCTTCTCACGTAAAACAACCCTGAAGTTCTGGTGATAGAAAGTCCAATATGACGAGTAGCAGCTCTCAGTCTCTCACATCATGGGGGAATCTCTCCAACAAGTTGCTCTCCCAAGGCCAGGGCTTTGCGTAGGCCACTCCAAACGGTGTGTTTCTTTTCTGTTGAGACATTTCGTTGTTTGTTTGTTGCTGCTTTTGTCGGACGAATAGTTTCACATCACACAGAGGAGCGCACGGTCACCCCAAACCGTGCTCTGTTTGGTTTTCTCCAAACACTGTGGCCTGCAATTTGACCGATGAACGTTGCTCCAGAAGTCTGCTGCAGCTTTACCATCCGAAGTTGTGTTTCCATATCATGAAATTCAACATTTAACACACTGACCTGTAGAGACTTGAAGTTGAGATTTCTCTGAGCATTGTAGGCTTGGAGAGAATTTGCTGGGCTCTTCCAGTTAGAGCGTTCAGTTCTAAATCAGCAGCCATGTTAGAGCTTAGTTTGTCATATAACACGCTGCAGCTTCCTCATTTGCCTTTTTGATTTAGCAACTTACTGGAATATGTTTTTACTCTTTGTAGCAGTACATTTTCAGTAGGGCTATATGATGTGGCCTCAAATCTATATTGCTATATAGTCGAAGGCATGTGCTATAGTGATATGTATTGCTGTTAGAAATGAGTGGTATGGCAACATTTTCATAAAACGGTATTTTAAAAAAACATATTGGTATTACGGTATTTAACTGTATTTTTTTCCATAAAAGTCCATTCATATTCACAGTATCTTATAAGAATGAATATTTTTTTTAATAGCTTAGTTTTCTGTCATATGGACAGCATCATGTTGTTTTTTCTAGACACAGGGGAATATGAAAATAATTAAAATGATTATGATGCTAGTAGACATTCTCAATGTTCTTAGGTTGAAAGTATACTTGTTTTTTAACCTCACGTTGACGCAAGCAACAAATTGCATATTTTAATGGCTTTGCATGTAGTACTGAAGAATCCCACTAGGGGGCAGAGTACAGACTCAGACCGGATATAGCCAAAGAAGAAGTAAAATAAACATGGCCTCCGTAGGAGATTATTAGGCCCTGTCCCAATACCCACACTACACCCTAATGTCTTCCACGAAGTGCACTTGGTTGAAGTGCAGACAAGGGTTCAAGCGCGTAGTGAACAAGTGTGTGAATAACTGCACGATTGGGACAGCGAGGATTACGTCGTCACTTTGTTCCGTATCTCCATGACAACCAAAATGGCGGTGGCGCTCGTGTTATTTTCCTGCTTTATATGATCAAACTGAAACAAAATCATCTAAGTTTGATAAATACAAAATATAAAAAAAATATCTAGCAAATTCTATAGCATAAAGTCCAAAGATAGATAGATAGATAGAACATATTGTATTTTAATCAAAGGCACCAATTGTATATATATGTCATTTATTTGCAGAAAATATTGGCTATAAAGAAAGCGTTTTGATTATAGAATGTGTTTATTGTATTATGTATATTTGTCATATCTGCTGTGTTAAATGAACAGACACTGGAATGCCAGGAGATGATCTTTTCAAGTACCCAAACGCAATTTTATTTAAAATGCAGAGAAATATAATCTTTCATTATTTAGAATTTTACGGCGTTTTATGACTTGCTAAAAATGCGCAGGGAATATTATTTTTGGCCTATCATGTCCCAAAATACACACAACGTTATTAGTAAATAATATTTTTCAACAGATACGTCCAACAGCTCATTAATTGCTCATGTACACAATAATAAATGATTCAATAGGCTTCAATAGGCGGGGGTGTTGTGGACATTTCCCCATCAGTATTTAGTGATGATAGTTTTGAAACGCATGAAGCTCCGCTATAGGTACATATTTAAATAATACATTTAAATTCAGGATGAATCTTTTCACCCACAACCCGACCACGTTAATGACACTTCAGGTCGAGCCTTTGAAATTTAATTTGTGCATTTTTTTTCAAGCGTGCAGCTGATCCACAGCGTTTCAGGATCATTATCCATCCATCCATCCATCCATCTTCTATACCGCTTAGCTTCAACGGGTCACGGGGGAGGGCTGGTTCCTATCTGCATCTGTCAACGGGCAACAGAAGGGGTACTGCCTGGACGGATCGACAGGGCATCATTGTTTGTGTGACGATTTTGGTTTTAATGATTCTTCCATGCCAGCAGACTGATGATGGTTTTAAGAGTTATTTGAAAAACAGTGCAAAACATGCAGCTTACGGCTTTTAACTTTTACTATTTGAAAGAAGATACGATTTCCTAAATCTGTCAACACACTGCAGTGGATGTTGTAATGAAACATCAATCTGATGAAAACATAGCTAATATATTAATTAATATTTAATCTATAGCAATCTTCAAACCAGACTCCGGTTTATTGATATTGTCCCAGCCAATTTTAAGAACTAAGTGACGCCCTAACTGACTGAGTGTCTTGAAAATTGTTCTTTTTCAATTTACCGCTCGTTTGCCAAATACATTCTTGCATTACGTAGGAGTGTTGCTCTCCAAATGAAAAACTATGGCTCCTTGTGCGGAGCAGAGGATGAGGAGGGACGGAATCTTCATCTCTAAAACTCACTGGTAGAAAACTGCAGCGGAAAGTTGCAGTTTGTGGTCATAAAGTAGAAAACTGAGACAAAAATCACAATTTAAGTAGTTAAAGGGGAGGCATGACGGAAAGAGGTTTATTTTTCTTTTGTCCTACCATCAAAAATGTAAACATTCAATAATTAAACATTATTATTAGTGGGTGATTTTGAAGTTATACGGTAAAAATGATATATTTTTAGCCAAAAGTAGAGATTATTACTACACCGCTTACCGCGATATAGATAAGTACTGATGTTCAGTGTTCCGTTTTTACACCAGATGTTACACGTTTAAAATGTGTCGTTCCATATAACAGAAAAGAAACCTGTTGAACTCGAAGTATTTTTGATTCAAGTTTGTGCAGGTTCATTTTTGTGCGATATTAAATTAATAAATGAGTAACCAAGAAAGCCAAGGAAATTTTTAAACATTTAGCTTTCAATACATCTTAATCGTTATTTATGCCTTTTTTACATTTTGCAGTTGCAGTTTTTGTAAAAAGATTGGAATACTTTAAAAAATAATTTTTGCACAATAAATGTAATTTAATTGGCATTCTTAAAATGTTTTTGAATTTCTGATTCCTCTGCAACGTATCTGAAACGTGAAAATGTTCATAAACATTCATTTTGGCGTAATAACTGAGCATAATACATCTGTTATAACCCGTCTTGTGGTGGCCAGGCCATCACATGAAAAAGAGATGTTGATCCATCCTAGGCAGACCTCAAGCAACCACACAATGATTTCCACTGATGGGTGATTTATTTAAACTTCTGAATATATACAATGTTTTGCGTTTCTGGAGATGGGTGCAACATCGGGGTGAACTAAGGACAAAACAACAAACAAAACAAAACTGCCTAAAAGTTTAACCAAGCTTACGTAATAAAACGAAACAAACCAAAAGACACAAATTTAGCTCCTTGTTTAGGGCAGGACGGATCTCCATTAGCAGTCAATGATGCAGTAAATCTGAAGAGGCTTCTGATTGAAGACTGTTGCTGTATGACACGCTACAGTAGGGTGACCTGGATGATGCTATTAGTCGTTGGCTAGCACTGCTAATCCACCTAATTTGCCTTTGCTGCTCCTCTTTAAATCTTTTTCTGGCCGTGTGTTTCGAAGGATGTTTGAGTAGGGGATACGATGCTGGCCCGCCATGATGGATGGAAGAGATGGTTTGAGCTTCCTCCTCTTCTCTTTCTCCTCTCTGGTCCTGCTCTGCATCCATGACGCCTCCTGTTCAACTCTCAGTCTTGTAGTTCAGGTGTTGTTTTAGCTTTCGAGATGCTAATCAGCTGCTCCCAGCTGCAAAAACATCGTTACCACGGTTACGCATCATGACAACCATGAGAGCAAAAATCCTTCCGGCTGCCCAGTATCCAGAACCAGAGGGACTAATTGTCCAACTGGGAAGTTTATAGCTTCTAACTTCTCTTGTGTCACCTTTGAACATTAAATATTTGGCTAGTAACACATTAAAGCCGTGACGTCTATCAGATCAGCTGTAAAGAACTTGAAGCTGGAGGTAGGGTTGTTAGCCTTCCTGTTTGCTCAGCGCTCCGCTTTTTTAAACTCGATGAGTGAAACTCGTTCATGCTGGTAAACGTTTCAGCCAGTCAAGAGTTTCTGTATTGATTACATTTTATTATGGCAACCAAGCATGTATATTTACTTATGTATATTTATATGTAAAGCATTGCTTTCTTGTTTCATTGTTTTCTGCTTCACTTTTGACCAAGAAGTTCCAGACTTTAAGGGATCTATTTATCATCCGTTTTATTTTAAGCATTGAAGTTTTCATTATTTTCATACCAACCTTTAGATGTTCTGGGTTAAAAATTTAAAAGTGCCTATTTGCTTATCACCCCGAGAAACGATGATATTTAATTTTAATAATTCCAGCTCTGTATAAGATAGAAGAAATAAATTAATGTGGTAAAATATTAACACTTCCTTCCTAGTCTCTTGTTTCCTTACTGTCGTTTTTTTGTTGGGGTCCTTTTAAGTTACCTTTTACTTGTGTCCTTCCTTGTGTCTTTTTTTTGTAACATTGCCTTGTCTGCTTTCTTCCTAGCTTCCTTTTTCCTAGTGTCATTCTTTATCAGATTTTCCCGTCTTTCCTTGTTTCCCATTTGTCCCTTCATAGTAACCATTTTCGCCCACCTTCCTTCCTTCTTCCCTAGTGTCCTTTTTTACTCATTTCTTGCTTCCTGCCTACTGTCCTTTTTCCTTACCAGGGTAGCCATGGAGCCAAGCAGCTGAAATCTAGAGGAAAAAAAAACAAAATGTGTAGATCCGACGGCCGGATGGGGCTTTATATGAACGCTACACAGACCAACCAGAAGCTCCTCTCCCTCTCTGTGTGTTTTCAGGTATGCTGCTGCCCGAGACGAAGAGCAAAGAGAAGAAGGTGAAGAGGAGGAGCAGCGCCTCGGACTGCAGCAGCATCAGTCGGGTCAAACAGGTCAAAAAAGAGGAGGTCACCTCCCAGCTGGTGAGGCTCAAGCTCAGTGCAGGAGTTACATCCTATTCCTCCTTACAGTCCAGGTTGACCTTTGACATCCTCTGATTCACAGCACCAAGATCTGCTGCAGGAAAACCAGCCCGTCCAGTCAGACGGACCCTCCCAGTGCACCAGTAGGTTCTACCTCCTCATAATCAGGCCCACTGCATGACGATGCCACCGCCATGCTTGCATATCATTTTAATCATTATCTATCTAAATTTTGTTTGTTTTTGGGTTTTCAATAAAATTATGTGGAAGTAATATTGGTGATATAAAAGGTATAAATTAGAGATTATTTCAGTTTAGCCAAGGGTAGAGATTTTTACTACACAACCTACCGCGATAGAGCATTTTGATGATGTCATCAAGCTGAGCCTATGCGGGTTGTACCAGGAACACAAGATAGATAACTACTGATGTTCAGTTTTAACACCAGATATTACACGTTTAAAATATCGTTGTTCCATGTAACAGAAAAGAAACCTGTTGAACTCGAAGCATTTTTGATTCAAGTTTGTGCAGGTTCATTTCTGTGCGATATTAAATTAATAAGCGACTAACAGAGAAAGCCAGAGACAATTTTGAACTTTGTGTTTTCATAACATTGAGCTTTAAATTAATTTAAAATAACTTTATTTATCTCTGTGAGAATTTTTGGAAAAAGATTTGAATTCTTTAAAAATGCACAAATATGTTATTTAGATGGCATTCCAAACTTTTTTTTTGAATTTGTTGTTCTGCTGCAATGTATCTGGAATGTAAAAATGTTCATGAACAGTCATCTTGACATATCAAAGAAAATTATGTATCGCAATTAAAGTTTCAGCTCATATTGGCCTGCCGTATGTGGAAGGAAGATTTCAGAAGAACCAATAGAGCTAGCTTTTCATTTTGGTTTCCTCTTGGCGACCGCTGATTTATTTCTTCCTCTGCTTCGTTTCTGCAGCTGTGGATGAGATCAGGTTGGACGTTCGAATTGAGGAGAGCGTCACAGCGAACACGGGAGGTAAAGAACATTCACGGCAGACAAGAGAAATATCGGTTCCAACAATAAAGCTGGAGCTTTAACTCCACTCCTGTGTTTCCAGCAGACCAGGACTCCTTCAGCGTGGCGGTCCACTATCTGGGTCAGGAAGTGCTCAAACGTCAAATCAGCGGTCCTGATGTCCGCATCCTGTACATGCCTTCCTCCTCCATCCCTCCGACTCCGGCCACCCTGAACCGCTTCCCTCGCATCCTGCTGCCGGAGCCGCCGTCCTCGCTGCTGGCCGGCGGGGAGCTGCAGGCGCTCAACACCCTGCTGCCGTTCATGGAGAAGGGAATCGTGCTGACGTCCACGGCGCAGGGAGTCTACGGCAGGAGGTTCTGCCAGGGCCGGATCTTCTGGACGGGGCCGCACACGACCGTGCCGGGCCTCCACCGGATGGAGAGGAACACGGAGCCAGCGCTGCTCTTCAGCAAAGATGTCTTCAAGCAGCGTGAGTGGAGCAGCAAAGCGCTAAACCGTTAGCAACCTCTGAGAGGAGCTTTGACTCGTTCTCCTCAGTTTACAACTAAGCTGTTCTGAGTGAGGCGGGGAGAGGAATATATACTTCTACATTTATCCACCCATTAAATATCCATCCATTAAACATTCATCCATTCATTAGGCCACGGGTGTCAAAGTCAAGGCCCGGGGGCCAAATCTGATCATCGATGTGGCCGTCTAAACTGTAGAGTACCATTTACATTTAACTTTTAAGTTCTATTTCTATGCACCTACACTACCGTTCAAAAGTTTGGGGTCACCCAAACAATTTTGTGTTTTCCATGAAAAGTCACACTTATTCACCACCATACGTTGTGAAATGAAAAAAAAATACAGTCAAGATATTGACAAGGTTAGAAATAATGATTTTTATTTGAAATAAGATTGTTTTTACATCAAACTTTGCTTTCATCAAAGAATCCTCCATTTGCAGCAATTACAGCATTGCAGACCTTTGGCATTCTAGCTGTTAATTTGTTGAGGTAATCTGGAGAAATTGCACCCCACGCTTCTAGAAGCAGCTCCCACAATTTGGATTGGTTGGATGGGCACTTCTTGCGTACCATACGGTCAAGCTGCTCCCACAACAGCTCAACGGGGTTCAAATCTGGTGACTGCGCTGGCCACTCCATTACCGATAGAATACCAGCTGCCTGCTTCTTCTCTAAATAGTTCTTGCACAATTTCGAGGTGTGTTTTGGGTCATTGTCCTGTTGTAGGATGAAATTGGCTCCAATCAAGCGCTGTCCACTGGGTATGGCATGGCGTTGCAAAATGGAGTGATAGCCTTCCTTATTCAGAATCCCTTTTACCCTGTACAAATCTCCCACCTTACCAGCACCAAAGCAACCCCAGACCATCACATTACCTCCACCATGCTTAACAGATGGCGTCAGGCATTCTTCCAGCATCTTTTCAGTTGTTCTGCGTCTCACAAACGTTCTTCTTTGTGATCCAAACACCTCAAACTTGGATTCATCCGTCCACAGCACTTTTTTCCAGTCTTCCTCTGTCCAATGTCTGTGTTCTTTTGCCCATCTTAATCTTTTTCTTTTATTGGCCAGTCTCAGATATGGCTTTTTCTTTGCCACTCTGCCCTGAAGCCCAGAATCCCGCAGCCGCCTCTTCACTGTAGATGTTGACACTGGTGTTTTGCGGGTACTATTTAATGAAGATGCCAGTTGGGGACCTGTGAGGCGTCTGTTTCTCAAACTAGAGACTCTAATGTACTTATCTTCTTGCTCAGTTGTGCAACGCGGCCTCCCACTTCTTTTTCTACTCTGGTTAGAGCCTGTTTGTGCTGTCCTCTGAAGGGAGTAGTACACACCGTTGTAGGAAATCTTCAATTTCTTAGCAATTTCTCGCATGGAATAGCCTTCATTTCTAAGAACAAGAATAGACTGTCGAGTTTCAGTGAAAAGTTCTCTTTTTCTGGCCATTTTGAGCGTTTAATTGACCCCACAAATGTGATGCTCCAGAAACTCAATCTGCTCAAAGGAAGGTCAGTTTTGTAGCTTCTGTACCGAGCTAAACTGTTTTCAGATGTGTGAACATGATTGCACAAGGGTTTTCTAATCATCAATTAGCCTTCTGAGCCAATGAGCAAACACATTGTACCATTAGAACACTGGAGTGATAGTTGCTGGAAATGGGCCTCTATACACCTATGTAGATATTGCACCAAAAACCAGACATTTGCAGCTAGAATAGTCATTTACCACATTAGCAATGTATAACGTGTGTTTCTTTAAAGTTAAGACTTGTTTAAAGTTATCTTCATTGAAAAGTACAGCGCTTTTCCTTCAAAAATAAGGACATTTCAATGTGACCCCAAACTTTTGAACGGTAGTGTACATACACTTTTATCACTCAAATCAGTGTTTATTTGAATAGTCGTGAATCACATAATTATGACAAAATGTTTAGTATCATTTCATTTTAACCCTCTACTGCACAGCGTTGCCCTCAGGCAACATAAAGTTTTTTTAAGCCCCATGAGCAATATATGTCTCTTTAAATAATTGCAGCCAGCTAGAATGACAGAAAAAGTATCAAATAATAGTCCAGTAAAGTTTGGGATTCTCTATCAAGCATCATTTGAAGGCGGGACTTCCTTTTCTGGCACATGGCCGCAGGCGCACATGGTGTGAGAAGAAGGTAAGATTATTTGCTTTTGTAATCTTATTTAAAATGACAAAAACTGTGAATAAAAAATATGTGTGTGTGCATGAAGGTGTAGAGAAGCCTTTTGTTAGGTTTTATGAAGTTTTTTTAATGTAGCTTGTTCAGAATATCAGTTTTTATCAACGTTGCCTCAGGGCAACGTTGTGCGATAAGGGGTACTTTTCAAAGTATGTCTTTGCTAACTATGTGTTTGGATGTAATTACATACCACATGCATAATTCACAGTATGAGATCTAAATATATTTGTATGTCTTATTAAGTTTTACTTCTTTTAACACATTTTGACAGAAAATGGACACAGTATATTTCTATGGAAGAAAAGAACAGGATCGGCATGTTAGGCAAATCCCATCTGACAGTGAGGACAGTGATGTAGACATCAATGACAGTGAGGAGGAGTGGAGTGGAATGCAAGGTTTGAGCAGAAGTGAAAAAATAGAGTTCTGAATAGAAAGAATAGAGTTCTAAACATTGTTCCTTTGGTAGTTATTGATCTCCAACTTTAGTTATTCCTGTTTTTTGCTGTGTTTTCTTATATATATATATATATATATATTTATATATTTATATATTTCTTATATATGTTTATAGACAATCAAGATACCAGTGAGGATGAAGATGAAGACGTTAGTGAAAATCCCTCTGAGGATGAGAGCAGTTCTTACAAGACACCTCGATGGAAAACATGTCACACCACTGCTTCTCCAGTACAGCCTGAATGGTCACACATCCTTCCTTCTGCCGATGAAATTCTGTCTCCATACCAATATTTCAAAGGTCTTCTCTCTGATGACCTCTTGGAACTTATTGTTGACGAGTCAAACCTGTACAGCATCCAATGCAATCTTGCCAAGCCACTCAACCTTACTGTTCAAGAACTTGATCAGTTTTTTGGCACTGTTCTCCATATGTCATTATTTGGTCTTCCAGCCACCCGCATGTTTTGGAGCAACAGTAGCCGCATTTCACATGTTGCTGATGTGATGCTCTTGCTCGCTGGGAAGCCATCAAAAAATTTCTCCACTTCAGCGACAACAATCGTCAGCCCACGAGAGACATGGCTGACTATGATGAGCTGTACAAGATCCGGCCTTTTCTGAATCACCTCCTCACCAAGCTGAAGCAACTTCCGATGCGTGAGACGTTGAGTGTGGATGAGCAAATGGTGCCATTTAAGGGCAAGAGCAGAATCAAGCAGTACCTACCCAGTAAACCAAGAAAGTGGGGTTACAAAATACTGGTCCTTGCTGGATCAGATGGCCTTCCTCACAACTTTGAAGTTTATACTGGGAAAGCTGTCCATCCACCTGAGCTTCCAGATGTAGGGGCAAGTGGCAATGTGGTACTGCGCCTGGCAGAGCCAATACCAAAGAATAGGAATTTCAAGGTATTCTTTGACAACTGGTTTAGCTCAGTCCCACTGATGCTTGTGTTGTCTCAGCAAGGCATCCACTGTCTGGGTACGGTGCGCTCTAATCGCTTGCCAGGCAGTTCCATGACTCCAGACGCTGATCTCAAAAAACATGGCCGTGGGTCCTTCCAAGAAAAAACAGCCTGTGTCGGAAATACCCAGCTGCATGCAGTCAAGTGGTACGACAACAGAACAGTCACCCTCCTCAGCAGCTACATCGGTGCTCACCCTGTTTCCCATGTTGACAGATGGGACAGATCCCAAAAGAAGAAAATCAAGGTCCCATGCCCTGCCGCAGTGTCCACATACAATCAGCACATGGGAGGTGTTGACTTGTTGGATTCACTGATTGCTTTGTGTCGCACCAAAATCAGGTCAAAGAAGTGGTACCACCGTCTTGTCTTTCACTTCATAGATATGGCAGTGGTGACCTCTTGGCTCCTCTACAGGCGGGATTGCACTGACAATGGAATGACAACAAGTGAGCGCATGCGCCTCTATGCTTTCAAGGCCCAAATTGCACACAGTCTGTGCAAATCCAAGAAAGATGTCAGGAAGAGAGGGCGAATCAGTGGTGGGATTTCCCAACAGTATGAGGAGAAGAGAAAGAAGCAGGGCCACACAGCTCCCATCCCAAACCAGGATGTACGCTTAGACAGTACCGCACACTGGCCAGTCATGTGTGACAAAAAGGGGAGATGCAGGGTTCCTGGTTGCCCAGGAACACCCAAAGTCATGTGCAGAAAGTGCAGCACACACCTCTGCTTCACAGCAGACAAGAACTGCTTTTTAAAGTTCCACACTGAATAAAATCTGATCACATGGAGAATTTGATGTGGCACAACACATACATGAAATGATGATACATGAAACCTACGGCTGTATCAAATGAAAAATGTAAATATGTTTCAGTTGGGTTTTTTGCTTTTTGTTTAGTTATTTGTTGACATTTCTAAAAGATTTTTTGGTGTTGTATTGTTCTCTGAGCATTGTATTATAACAAATGAGTTCATACTTTTCTCTTTGATTTTGTACCATTGTTGCACGATGTTGCCCTTAGGCAACGAAAAAATATTTTGGAATGAGGGGGTCACAAAAAATAAAAAATTAGTTTTATCAATAAAGTGTCCCAAAATGAACCAAGAAATAATATGGAATCATTTTTATAATGTAGCATCAAATTGTGTGCAGTAGAGGGTTAAGAAGTACATGTTGCCACAGATATTTATTCGTGTTTTAGCGGTTTTTTAAATATAGTTTTATCAATATTTACTGCAACAAACCGGCCCTTTACGGACTTTCATTATCTTTATGTGGCCCAAAATTGAAATCAGTTTGACATCTCTGCATTAGGCCATTAAATATCCATCCATCCATGATTGAACATCCGTCCATCAATTAAACATCCATCCATGATTAAAAATTCGTCCATCCATCCATCCATCCATTCTTTATCTAGCCTTCTTTTATCCATTCATCCATCCTAACCTACCTCTGGAAACACAAGTTATGAAACAGCGGATATATAAATTGAGAACGAGTCTTGTTCAAAGAACATTTAAGTCTCAGATTTTTTTTCCCACTCTTGAAACTGAACCATTCAGCCTCACAAACGTATAAAAAAATAAAAAGATAATTTGTTTCTCTTCTGGTGTTTCATCAGAACTGGACCATTTCCGAGCCAACGGCGGCGAACCTCCTCAGTGCAGCTTCACTTTGTGTTTTGGAGAGGAGTTGAACTACACCGAAGATCCGTCTCGGAAACTGATCATTGCTCAGGTCCTGGCTACAGTCATCATAATAATGCTCTCTGAAAACATATATAATATATTAATGATATTAATATCTGATTCATCAGTTTATGACTGAGCACCAAGAAAAAGCATGATTAGGCATTTCTGCCAAAAAACTAAAACATTTTTTAGATTAATACCACTTATTTTTTATAAAGAAACTTGAATATCCTCTGATGGTTAAAAGTTCAAAATTGAAAGGCAAAAAAAAAAGGCAAATTTTCAAGAAATTTGCAAGAAAAACCTATTAGAAAACTTCAAATCAAGTTGGTAACCTTGACGACAGGGTTGGTGGTCCGGACCCTTCTAGTTTTTTCCCTGTAAATATGTGTTAATATAAAAATGTCTGTTTTTTGGCAGAAGATTACTCCTTTGTGGTCTTTTTTTTTATCTACAGAGGCCCTGTTACTCTGTGAAATTGAGTTATTCCCTCAGGAGAAAATTTAAAAAGACCAAAATCATGAACAAAAAAATCTAACATAATCTGAATCTGTTGCTATATATTTATTTGAAACTGCATCTGAAGTCCTTAATCCTTGCTTTGTTTGTTGCAAACTTCCACTTGTAATTGTTCTAATAATCTAATATTGGTGCCCCACGTTGTGTCTCAAAATGTTACGGGGAAAAAGTAAATATGTTCAACAAGGATGAGGCTGATTTCCTTCAGCCGTTCAAGGATTTAATACATGTTTATCAACACGGGTTTGAGTGATGCACATGCTACTGCGCCCTGTTCCCTCGTGTTAACATGATTCAAATCCTTAAACCGCTTTTTTTTTTTCATAACTGAAGCATAAAAAGTTCTTCATCAATCCTGTTTTGCTCTCCCAACGAGGGCCGAAAGGGTAACCCGTAGCTCCTCTTCTCTCCTCTGCAGATTTCCCTCCCGTGGGCGGAGCAGCAGGTGGAAAACGCTCGCTCCATCTTCGACACCATCTCTGTCTTCCAGACGCTGGCCAGCCAGTCTCCGTTGGGAGAAATCACCCTGAACCTGGTCACGGTGCCGTCGCCGTCCCCCGAGCCGGCTGCCTGTCAGAACCCCTGAGAGCTTCAGAGAGGTTCGATAACCAAAAAACAGACTCTGAAACCTTCCCTGGAGTGTCACAACGCCGCAGCTTCCACACACAATGATTCCTTTCAAAATAAGAGCCACTGCATACACAAAAAAAAACAAAAAAAAAAACTGAGGTTGAAGCACTTGGGAGAGAAATTGGTTCAACTCCAGAGCTACATAAATGAAGGTTGGGGGGGAAACATGGATCCTTTCTGGGATGAACCGTGCTTCCACTGCCCGAATCTGCACATTAGAAACACTACATGAAAAACCAACAAGGAGGTTGTTTGTTTTGGGGAAATGTGACAGAAGGGGTTTGTATTTTAATCATGCCTTTTTAAAGGGATCATGAGTTTAAAACTGCTGTTGAAAACAAGCATGTTTCTAGTACTGTATGCATACTGATAAATACTATCACAGTGTAGATTAGTAGCCTTTAAGGCAGAGTAATTCTATGTACCATTTACTGTTCCGTTCATTAATGAAGTGATTTTAAAGCTATTTTTTAGTTAATAATAATCATTTTAGTAAGAAATACTTTTTAATGTGAACCTAATTGTTACACTAGGGCTCACTTCCTACATGTTCTCCATTTCAAAATTTCTAATTCTTCCCACAAATGGGACAATATTTTTTATTTTTTTATTTTTATTATTTAAATACTAGCTTTATTTAGTTCAAATAGACCTATAAAACAACATGGAGTGAATAATTTCTCATAGACCCATCTATAACTAAACAAATTTAGGCTTCTTATTAGGGCAGGAAAAACCAATAAGTATTTTTTTTTTAAACCTGAATACTTGCTGCATATAATACAGAATATGCTTTAAAAGCATAATTTTGCCAAACAGCGATAACTCATCTTTTCTGTTATTTTTCACGTTTAAAGGTGAAACTACTGTTTTAGTATAATTTTTATTTTAGTTTAAGTTTAAAGTTTGAAGCATTATTTAACTTTACTTTAAGAAATGTTACACACATTAGTTCATAATTTTTGGCTGTTGCCCATCATTGTAGGTCTTTGAACAACTTTAAAAATATTGCAGCCCCAGCTTTGTTCACGTGTCTCATGTTTGAATAGAGAGAAGTTTGCAGATAAAAGAAAATGTCACAAAAGAGCACATTTCCACTGAAAAGCTCAGAAATTTTGATTTAATATATTTCTGAGAAAATGACCTATTTTCCCAGATGATGAAAGGCTCCAAATTTGTGATAAAAAAGTTTGATTTTTCTATGATCAAATGTTTACATTATCTACATTTTTAAAGTAATATTTTATGATATAAAATCAGAAATATGTAAGAAACCTCTCAAAGGTTTAGAGTTTATAAAGTCAGACATTTGTGACAAGACATGCCAGAGGTGATTAGAATTGGGTGGTAATTGTCAGAATCTGGATGTTTTCCTGTGGTAGATTTGGCCGTTAAAAGGAAAAATGCTCGGATCTACACCTTTCACTTCGGAAATCTCCAGATGCACTTCTAGTTAACTTGACACTTCAATCCAGAAGCATTTTTGTCATTTTAACCACAAATTTATGACTTTATAAAACTTAGTAAACACTTTTTCCAAAATTTCTGACTTTATGTCAGAAGATTTGATATTGTACTTTTATGCTTTTAATTTGGTTTTTAAAAAATTCTTGCAAAAGTATAAATTTTTATCAGTAAATTCATTTTTCCTTCTTGTAAATGTATAAACTATATAAATGTATAAATACATTATTTTTTAAAGTTAAACCGACAGAAAATATATTTAATGTGGGAAAAATCTGGAATTATGAATTGGAGATTATGTAGCAACACTGATTATAAACAAGTATACATGTAAATATGGGATTATTGCACTAAAACGTAGAAAATCAGTTTGTCAGACTTCATTTAAACAGAAGTTTTTGTACATTTTAAGCATTTTTTTATTTGTTGTAAGAAAAAGCTACAGAGAAAAGAATGAAACCGCCTCACAGGAAGTTTTCTTGCTTTGTTGAGAAGAAAACCTTCGAGTTAAGTTTATCTGATATTCAGTGTTAATATCAATAATCAAGTACATCCTTCCAAATTAAATATTGTCTATCCAGCAGTTATGACGAAATCAAACAACAAAAAAAGTTTGTGTTTAGGATGGTTATTCCCATAAGGACGGACATTTTCTCCAAAGAAGAGGCAGAAATCAAACGGGAGGTGATTGTGTTAAAATGATTTTAAGGTGGATTAGTTGTTAAAGTACAGATGATCCGTTTGTGGGGTTGGCACATGATGAGGTGTGGGGGAGAGACTAGAGAGACCCACTAAGATGTAAATATGTAATTTATACATGTTTGTCTCTGTTCTGTTGGAAAACAATAAAACTTCTTCCTGGAGTCTGCTGGGTGTGCGTTTGTGTCTCGTTGGGGGAGGAGTCTGGGTTCAGATGTTGCCGTTGGCCGGCGAGGAGAGCTCCGCTATCTTGGCGTTGAGCGTCTGATTGGTCCAGTCCTTCGTGATGTCGTCCAGGTGGACGTCAAAGTCCACCAGGAGGGCGTGGTCACCCGACTCCAGCATCTGGCTGGCCAGGGCCCGCATCTCCTCCCACTGCCGCAGCATGATCCTGGACGGGAAGAGACGTGTGGGTCAGCAGGAGCAACAGGATTTAACACTTCAGTCGAAATCCAAACTCATCTTTCAGTTATAAACCCGTTAGCTGAAGAAAAACGTTCTAAATTAGCATTCTGTTGGCTTCAGATGAGATTCTGGGGTTGAAATGGACTCATTTCCTCTGGATGTATGACTTTAGGAATCAGATGAATCTGTTTCTGACAGACTTTATGAAGGAGGCATGTATTTGTGTTCACCTCTCGCGGTAACACAGCCTTCTTCCTGCAGCTGCAAGTCTTTTGAGGTTTTTCCTTCCATCAGCATAATCTTCAGTCACACGGACTAGCCTAGCCACAGATTTTCTGTTGAATTTAGGTCGAGACTTTGACTAGGCCATTCTAACCAATTAATCTGCTTTGATCTAAACCAAGGGTCCAGTCAGAGAAATCTTCTTTCTTGTCACGTAACAAAGTGCTGAATCTGTGACTTCTTATGCATGTACTATAAATAAACTATAAATAAACTTTCCAGGTTTAAAAATTATTAACTTCAGAAAATAAGAGGAAGGAAGGCTTGACTCCCCCCCACATGTGCACTAAACTATTTCAAAGGTTTTAACTCAACTTATGCCCTCTGCTGGCCATTCTAGGTGCGTCAGCGCTTTCTCAAATAGAAAATACCCACAGCTGGAGACTCAAACCACTTTATACGAATTGTCATCTTTAGCTTGATCGATGATGCATTCACTGACTAAAGACACAAGGTTAAATGAATGTAGATACCCAGATACGGACAAGGACACTCCCGATCTCCAGAGGTATGTAGGTAGTAATTAGGGATGTAAAAAAATATGTCAATATATTGCAATATTTTATGTCACGATACTGTATCGATATTCAAAAGAAAAGTATCATTTTTTCAGCCAGGAGCCGGACATCTGCAAACGCAGATGGTTCCAGTTCTTACATGTGTTTGTCCTTCAGAACCCACTTAGAGTCTTTGCGCTCGTACACGACGATCGGAGGAACCCGGTAATCTGGAGACATCTTGCTGCCGTCGAGCTGCACGGAAACAAATGAACCGCATCAAATCTTTGATCAAACTTTATCAGTCGATTTTCACACAAAACTTGCAACTAAAAGTGCTTTACACAATTAAAATGACCCCACATTATAAAAACATTTGACAGTTATAACCTCATTTCCCCCACACCCATAAACCAAATCTCCTCCATCCCTCTCTACAAACAAGCGGCTGATTGAGCTTTTAAATCTCTTCGTTAAAGCCGCTTCCTTTCTGCGACTCTCACCATCAACAGGACCGCATTCTCAAACTGCTCGGCGATCTTATCTGCTATCTTCAGAGCGCAGGGCGTCGGGCTGGAAACAAACACCAAGATTAGCGCAACAGGAACCGCTTCAGGGTCGGCTTCCATCACGAACAGGTCGATACCTCGAGGAAACTCACCTGCAGTCTGATGCGCAGGCGTTGGCTTGGTAATATCCGACGATCCTCTGCTGAGTCTGAGCGCACCAAACGTCCACCTGGTGAAATAAAGAAGAGACAATTAGAACCGGTAGTTTAGGCGTTTTCCACATCATCCCAGCCAGGATTGCACCTTCTGTTTAAAAGGCGTCTGAATCTCAAAAAAACAAAAAAAAACAAAAAACGGGGGCGAACGCGAACTCCGCGGTGGCTTAGGGCCCACCATAAATGCTGAACTTGAACATAGACTACATATGTTAAAATTTATGAAAACGTGAATATTGCTTCATTTGATTTTGTTTTGTTTTAATGTAGATTTAAAAAAAAGAACAACCTGTTTTTGTGTGGTAGCAAGTTTCTTTATAGCTAATTTTATTATTCATTTAAATTAAAATCTATTTTTTCAAATGCTGCAAAAATATTTCAATATTAAACATTTAAAGGAATACAAATGAAAGACTTTACCTTTTAATTTAGAAAAAAATATCAAAAGATTTAAATAAAGTAAAAAGAAAATGTGTATTACTTTTTAATAATTATTGAAACACTCTGATACTTTAGTTTAACCTTTCTATTCTGTCTGAGCTTCAGATTGTCTTAGATAATATTAACAATTATCTCTGATTGATTTTTAGGATCGGCCAAATAAACTCTCTCAGATTAGACCAGATTTTGATTGAAAAGCTGTTATTGTGGGTAGTGGTGTCAACAGAAAGGGGGCGCCCCTGAGTCAGAATGTTCTTATGCCCACAAAGACTTAGGCCCGGCCCAGAGTAAATTAACCGGTTTATGTACGGATGTAGGAGGAATTTTAAGCTAAAACTTTAAATGACAGATTTTTTGGGGCTCATAAGTGTGTCAAAGGAAATATCTACATTTACCCGACTGTGAATTTATTTTCATTGAAAGACTGGAGCAAACTCTGATCATCATCATCATCATCCTGCAGAGACCCATCTCTAAGAACGAGCTGTGTTAAGCTAAAAGTAGAACAAGGCGTTAAAATTTAGGTCATGGAGAGGACAGCCACAGGAAGAAGTGTGCTGGAGGGATTCCCCCTGAGGAGCTGGAACAGGTGGCTGTAGAGGGAAGTCTGGGTCTGCCGTCTTCACAGCCCGAACCTAGATAGACGAAAGCTATCGAAAGAGACGGTTGGAGGGACCCAAAAGCATCATTACAACCACAAAGTGTTCACAAAAAGAAAAAGGGGACTCTCAAGGTTTGATCTTTAGAAATGATAAGTTTACAGTTTAAAATCACAGTAAAGGGGTGGAAAGCCTACAAGCCAACTTAAATGACAAACTTTTAAATGTTGTTTCTGCCGGGGATAGAGTGGTTGTCAAAGCAGATGTTGGTGTTTTTGTCAATGTGGGGAGGACTCATGTCCTGCTGGACAATATTACCACTGTCTCCATGAACCACTTGAACATTTTCTAGTAGATTTCAAACATCTCTGGCACCAGTTCTGCTTCGTGTCCTGAATACATTTGTGTGTGTGGCTACTATTGATTCAAACTACAGACACACGCGCACATTAGGGCTGGGGCAAGGCGCCGACGTAATCGATTATGTCGACACATAAAATCCGTCGACGCAAAAAAATGCGTTTATTTTACAAGAAAAATGTGTTCCAATTAAGAAATTTGTTTATTCCATTGAAATACATATTAATAAATATCAAATTTCGATACAAATTAAATAACGGGTAAATAATCGAATCGAAAAATTAATCCTTAGATTAATCGATGCATCGAAAAAATAATCGCTAGATTAAACGATTATAAAAATAATCGTTTTGCCCAGCCCTAGTCCACATCCTCCTGAATCTCTCCCAAACTCTTCAGCTGGCTTTGCATAAAAAGAGCGTCTAATTATCCCTCGTTGCTCCTGCATCTATCTTTCTACCAAACTTTTTTTTCCTTCCACTCAACTTTGAACACCTCAACTTCAGCAGTGACACTGTGTGGTTTTCCCTCATTGTTAAGGGGGTCATTGAGTGTTTTCTGGATATTTTTCCTGTTACTTTCAGGCAAACTATAATATTTGGTTACCAAAATTTTCTTTTTAATGAAAAGATTTCCAATTTAATATGAAGCTGAATTTGGGGTTCTTTTAATGCTGGAATGAATATAATTTTTTAAAGATATTGTATTTTGCCCAACTCCACCCGTGTTACAAAAACCTCTCCTATGTGTTTAGAATACAGCTGAACCCCAGGAGAACAGCACACCTGCGTGAGGGCCAGCTGCGTGATAGGAGCCAGGGGCAGGTGAGAGTGAAGCAGCGGCACGCAGTCGGTTACGCAAACAGCGCCACCCACTGGGCTTGAAGAGAGCAGCAATCCGTTGATGCTGCAGCGGGGGAACAGGCAGGAGTGCAGGTACATCTTCACATAAGCGCGGCACGAGAGCTCCACTTCTCCCATGATGACCGCTGCTGAGAAGCAGGGCGGAGAGTTAGACGTTGAAACATCGAAGGGAGAATACAGTAACACATAAGAGGTGCCATATTTACCCAGATATTGGCCGAGAGATGTACCGGTTCGGCTGCGTTTGACAGCCGGATGATGGTCCTGCAAGGTCCTGTGGTTAGCATACAAGCTAAACCGATCCGCTGAATTACGCTCTACCTCCGAGTTAGCCAAACTACAGCACCAAAATACAACACCAATACAAAAATATCTTCTTAAAAAACATAAAACCAAAGGCTAAAACACCCACTGACCCGACAGAAGCCTATTTTTTTAGCTAACGCTCTCAAGAATGAAGCAGCAGTTATTGGTCCCTCCCAAGTGTTATTTCTATCAATCTGGTTGGCTTAGATCCCAGCTTCTGTAATTTGATTGGTGCAGAACTTTGCCTTGGCGTTATCTGCTTTTGTGGCAGGTTTGCAAATCACAGCAATGTGCGCCCCCTAATTGAAAGGAGGACACGTTGAAATTCAAATATTGAAGCAAATGTGGGAAGTGTAGGGCAAGTAAAATAAATAATAATTTGTAATACATTTTATATGACTAGTTACAGGCTAAAAAAACGTAATATGTTTGCATACATATTACTGTCTCAAAACCTTAACTGAGTTATACTACTTTATGTTACTTTTGCTAAAATACCTTAAATATGTAACATGATTTTGAAAAACACAGTAACTTATCTATGTACTTTTTACCAAACTCCAAAAATACTGTATTTTTAACACTATTTCAGTCATTCAGTCTCAAATGCCTTTGATTCCTTCTATCCCATGGTACTGTTAGTAAAATCACATCAAATGAAGGCGGTGAAAGAGCTGATCACCAAGATAGTTGACAAAGATGAGACTCCTGAGACTGGACAGTCTTTCAGCAGGCAGTTAGGGGGTTAGGCAAGTAGTGTGAATAATGCCACAAAGTAAATGTACAGTCGATCTGATCCTCACCCATCCTGATTATCTGATATTTTGGTTTTCATCAGCATCATGGATCTTCTTCTACGCTATCTAACTTGATTTGGTCTGTTGCCTTAGTTGGGCAGGGGAAAAAAATAATAAAATAAGTGTGCTTATAAGAAGCTACGGAAATTGTAACCAGTGATATATTGTACATTTTATAAGTAGTGCGTTAAATTATTCTGTTACTGAAGAAAGTAATATAATCCTGTAACTCTTTACTTTTGTAATGCGTTTTTGCCAACTCTGAAAGTGGGTAGATTATAACTACAACAAAAAATTGTGACATTTTAAAAACGGTTTTATTGTGACAAAAACATTTACTTCATATAAGTGTACTTTTGTTTGCTGACATCTGAAATTCCCCTTAAATGTATCATATCACCGATTCTGATTGCTTGTAAATAAATGTGTTACCTAAGTGGAACTTAATTAAGAACGTTAACCTAAGGGAATCCAGTGTATCAGTCTTGAAAACATTTTTTTTTCTTTTACAACAGAAAGAGAGGAAAGCCAGCTATGAGTTTTAAGTTTGCTGTCAGATTCAAACTCTTCTCTGTTCAGTGTCATGATGTTCATACATGTTCAACAGCTATAGCAAATTGTGACCTTTTATGTTTCTAAATTTACAATAAAAAATTAACAGCAATAATTTGAGTTATATATATTGTCATAAAAGAAAAATATAGGGGTTCATTTTCAGTCATATTTTAATTGTATTATTCATTCAATTATAAATATGACAGTTTATAACAGTCTATAATATTTAATGAGCAAGCTACATATTTGGTTTACAAACTAAATTAATAACAGAAATTACTGATGTTAATTTTTGACTTCATAAATTTACAAAGGGAACCCCGTTACCCTCTGCATTTCGGGGGACATTCACATACCATTGTTCAAATTATGGTTGTTATAAGTGTCAGGAAGCTGGTTTACATTTTGATATCCAGTATGATCACATTTTCTAAAATCAGTTATCACATTATGACTAATTATTGCACTTGGAGAAAGTCAACATGCACCTCTGAGATGACAACATCTGTGAACACAGAAATAGATTGAACTCTCTGGCTGCTGTTAGCCACGTAGCTCATCACCTGCGGTGATAAAACTGTTGGTCACAGATTTAGTACTAACACTGACATTGGCCCCACTTGTAGCAACAGTAAATCATTTCAGAAAAAAAATGGCAATTGTTATTGCTTATACATTCCAGGCTACTCCCTCTATTTCCTGTTGAAAGTAAAGATAAAGACCGGAGGAAAAAGGGGGAACCCCAAAGTATCAGTGCTTAATTCAGCTACAGTGCTACCTGTAGCTACCGACATGAGCGGAGTAGGGGGTGGCTACTTGGGCTTGAGCCCCGGAGGTTTTCTGAAAAGCCCCGAATCTGGATTTTACCAAAGCCGTACTAGGAAAGCCAACCCGCTCTCCATTCAGTCCCACTGCAACGAAATTTGGTTGCAGTTCCACCATAGTTCCACTGGAGGCGATCACCATGAGTGAGAGATGAATGGGTGTCTATGGAGTTGTACAGCTAAATTAGTCTCTTTCACCCAATTGCCATTGAGAAATCTAAGATTTGATTGTAGGTTTCGCAAGTTCAACATGGGTTACACATCGAAATTTGAATGAACGAGTATGTATTTCCTTTCGTTTTCTTACAGGTTGAGTTGTTGTTGTCCATAACTTTTAAACAAAAAAATAAGGATTGGCGTAAAGCAGTATCTCTTGTCGTACAATGTGTATGAAGTCATTGACAGTTTAAAGTAGTTTTTAAAGCAAATAAATGACTAAAGATTCTAACACCCAACTAAGTGTAATTTCTTTGCATCTCTTTTTTTAATTACTAGACAAAAAATTATATCCTGAGAGTGGAAAGTGGATTTTGAGGGGTATTACTCCATAGACCTCCATTCATTCTGCACTCGTCATGAGAGCGCCCTCATATGGAACCAGAGTGGAACTGCAACCAATTCAGAATCCGGAAGTACCAAGAGAATGGGAGTTCTCTCTTTATTAAAATTTCTCTGATTTTATTTTTTGAACGAGGATAAAAGATTCTCAAAATTAGTTGCAGTACCAGAGTTTACCAGAGGCTAAAGTAGCCTTTGTAGAGCCTCCCTGAGCCACCTGAAGAAGAAGCCTCGGCAGCTTCAGCAGCCTGGTAGCTAGGATGGGAGAGGAGGGGATACTGGTGCATAAACACCTGAAGGACAAGACTTTCTGATTTGGATATTGGGGAATGTTTTTAGACAAAAAGTATAGATTGACAACATACAGCTTTGATGAAACAGATAATGATTCAGGTCTATGAATCTTATTTTAAAAGTGCTAGCTTGTTAAATGTTAATTTACTGTAAGATTTGGTAGAGAAAATAAATCATATGAAACATATGGGAGGAAAATAAAAATATTTAGATAATAATCATGAAAAATAAGTAAATATCACAAAGGCAGATGTTCTCTGGATTATTAACAAACAACTGAAAAAGAGTAAAGTAGTTTTACAGTAAGTGAATAAAACTTGTCAGACATTGAGAATGGGGTGTCAAATAGAAATATAACATTGTCCATTGCCCTTTTTCATCAGTTTGGCCAACAGGGTCAGAGAATTTGGTCATAAAAATGTTTTACTCTTTAGTTTTAAACTATTAAAAAGTATAGTCTATAGCATCTATTTCATTTTTTAATTATTTCAATACTCATTCTGAACAAGTTCAGATTGATCTCTGCTTGAGATCACACATCAAGTAGATGAATACGTGTGACTTTTAGTTTCTCCACAATGACAAAAACCACTGATTGTGTATGGAGGACCAAAACTGACACACACACACACACATATATATATATATATATATATATATATATATATATATATATATATATATATATATATATATATATATACACATGTATTTCTGTCAAGAAAAAAAAATATTTTGTTTTTCATTTTTCTTATTACGTGTATTTTTGTAAAGAAACAAAACAAAAAAAGGCGGCCCTTCTTGGTCCAACTCGGTGCTGGGTCTCGCTACGGTCTATGAATTGCAGCTGCAGCTACTACAAAAAAAGCCCCCAGTCGACTCAGGCACAACTAAGGCAACATGGCCGCTGCCGGTGCCGCCCCAGTCTCTCCGAGCAGGAGAAATCGCTCACAGCAGCTCTTCAGAGGGCTTTTCCCTCGGCGTTAACCCCTGGAATCATGATAAGTAAAGCGTTTTTCCTTGTGCATTTAGTTGTATACTTTTGGAAGTGCTATTATACTATAATAAAGCTATTTTAGTCTTGCTATCATATGTATTAGAAAGGCTACTAATTCAGGTAGGAGAAGGCTCTGTAGCTACTCAAGCCAAATTAAAATGTAGTTAATCCTTTACTCATAAACTTAGATATACACTACCGTTCAAAAGTTTGGGGTCACATTGAAATGTCCTTATTTTTGAAGGAAAAGCACTGTACTTTTCAATGAAGATAACTTTAAACTAGTCTTAACTTTAAAGAAACACACGCTATACATTGCTAATGTGGTAAATGACTATTCTAGCTGCAAATGTTTGGTTTTTGGTGCAATATCTACATAGGTGTATAGAGGCCCATTTCCAGCAACTATCACTCCAGTGTTCTAATGTGTTTGCTCATTGGCTCAGAAGGCTAATTGATGATTAGAAAACCCTTGTGCAATCATGTTCACACATCTGAAAACAGCATCACATTTGTGGGGTCAATTAAACACTCAAAATGGCCAGAAAAAGAGAACTTTCATCTGAAACTCGACAGTCTATTCTTGTTCTTAGAAATGAAGGCTATTCCATGCGAGAAATTGCTAAGAAATTGAAGATTTCCTACAACGGTGTGTACTACTCCCTTCAGAGGACAGTACAAACAGGCTCTAACCAGAGTAGAAAAAGAAGTGGGAGGCCGCGTTGCACAACTGAGCAAGAAGATAAGTACATTAGAGTCTCTAGTTTGAGAAACAGACGCCTCACAGGTCCCCAACTGGCATCTTCATTAAATAGTACCCGCAAAACACCAGTGTCAACATCTACAGTGAAGAGGCGGCTGCGGGATTCTGGGCTTCAGGGCAGAGTGGCAAAGAAAAAGCCATATCTGAGACTGGCCAATAAAAGAAAAAGATTAAGATGGGCAAAAGAACACAGACATTGGACAGAGGAAGACTGGAAAAAAGTGCTGTGGACGGATGAATCCAAGTTTGAGGTGTTTGGATCACAAAGAAGAACGTTTGTGAGACGCAGAACAACTGAAAAGATGCTGGAAGAATGCCTGACGCCATCTGTTAAGCATGGTGGAGGTAATGTGATGGTCTGGGGTTGCTTTGGTGCTGGTAAGGTGGGAGATTTGTACAGGGTAAAAGGGATTCTGAATAAGGAAGGCTATCACTCCATTTTGCAACGCCATGCTATACCCAGTGGACAGCGCTTGATTGGAGCCAATTTCATCCTACAACAGGACAATGACCCAAAACACACCTTGAAATTGTGCAAGAACTATTTAGAGAAGAAGCAGGCAGCTGGTATTCTATCGGTAATGGAGTGGCCAGCGCAGTCACCAGATTTGAACCCCGTTGAGCTGTTGTGGGAGCAGCTTGACCGTATGGTACGCAAGAAGTGCCCATCCAACCAATCCAAATTGTGGGAGCTGCTTCTAGAAGCGTGGGGTGCAATTTCTCCAGATTACCTCAACAAATTAACAGCTAGAATGCCAAAGGTCTGCAATGCTGTAATTGCTGCAAATGGAGGATTCTTTGATGAAAGCAAAGTTTGATGTAAAAACAATCTTATTTCAAATGAAAATCATTATTTCTAACCTTGTCAATGTCTTGACTCTATTTTTTATTCATTTCACAACGTATGGTGGTGAATACGTGTGACTTTTCATGGAAAACACAAAATTGTTTGGGTGACCCCAAACTTTTGAACGGTAGTGTAAGCATGTCCAGTAAGTATAACTGACTTTTGTCGACTGTAATAGTTTTGAGATTGATAACTTTCCCTGAAAGCTAAGCTACGAGAGGCAAGGGAAACGTTTCCATAGCAACACTTAGGCGCACTGACCCGGTAAATCTCTGTTACGTGGTAACGTGAGCTTACAGACTTATGTACATTCTTTATGTTTTGTTAGAAATCGAATTTGGTGAAATAAGCATGAGCTCTGCTAATGTTGAAACATGCAGAGGCCCAGATCACACAACATCCTTTTTTTTGCTCTGTTTTGTTGTAGAAACTAAAGTCAACTAGTTAGATTAACCTATATGTGTCCAAACCAACTACTTCTTCCAATTTTATCTTTAAAAGTATAGCCTTTTTACTGCGTTTGAATCCCTATTTCATGAATCATAAAGATACTGCTACGGGCACTTTTACAAGAGTTTTAATTCAATCTAACAACTGTCGATAACTTGCATGGACTGGACCTGGACAATTTTTTTTCTTGTTCTGTTTGCAATTATTCTCTCTCCTAGTATGGATTGAGCTGGAGACGATTAAGTGATGGATTTCCGTTGATGCTGATCTGCTCTCTCAATTGATGAGGGTGGACTCGTTGGCCAAGCTGTGTGGGTCGGCTGAGATTGACCTAGCATGCTGAGAGGGGGTGTGAACCCACTCTCCTGGTCTTCTGTTCCTTCTAAGGATTGCAGTAGAGGTTATCTGGAGGGAGCCTTCAAAGGAGTGATGGATCAACGGCCATGAGACAATGGACGTTGACTGTGGTTGAGGTATCGACATTTCTAGAAGGCCTGATGGTCATGAAAGAAGGGATTGCTGTTGTGTCATTCCTTGCATACGGGAACTAATGATCAGAGTGTCTTGCAGAACTTTTACACACCAGATGATGGAGAAATCTCTGGCTGAGTCTACAGGTGATGAGGTACCTTACGTGGACGTTGAGGAGATGAAGAAGAAGGATATGGCATGGACACTCTGGACCTCCCTTGTGTTGGATGACTGATTGGACTACAGGTGTATGACGAACTATCTTTGATTCATTGATTTACTTTACTTAACTTTGTGAAATCGGTTTTTCTGATGTGTTTTTTTTTCTCTGTGACTAATGCCTTTTGTTCCTTTATGTAAGTCTGGCTGTTCACTGATGTGATGGATTATTATCATTGTTGATTACTACTGATCTTTGTTTTTTGTATAAATTCTTTAAGGGCCACTGTGAGGTTCACACTGTGGATACAAGCCTCACTTAAAGGGAAGAGTACATGTTTCAACTTGTGCTAAGAATTTGTGACTTTGTATGGTGTACTTGATTGATACTGCTTAACATTGTGCCGACTCTCTGTTTTGCAGTTATTTTTAGGCATCCTGACCAATGAGGAGCCATATATAAGTGCCACCTAGGGGGCACAGGGGCCGCCGCATTCTTTAGTCCCACACAGTCATGAGAGATGCAATGACACGACAATAGGCTCGGAGGTTGTTTATCTTACACCCCATGGGTTTTTGAATGTGGTTCTGTATCGGATCAGACAACGTCATTAAGAAGGATGTATTGATTAGACCATTTTGTTCAGAAGATTTACTGTTATTTGTAATGCAAAAGTTTGTTGGTTTTTGGTTTATTATTGGTGTGTTTTTTCTGCTGCCTGCCTTCCCAATAGTGGTAGTTTCTAATTGTGTCATTCTTAATTATTTGGTTTATTTTTTATTTGTTTATCACTTTATGATAAAAAGGGGGGACTTATGGAAAACTTTATATTGAGAAGGTTATATTGAGAAATTTATATTAAGAATTATATTTTCTGTGTAATCTTACATACTGAGAGAACTGTGCCATTTCTTCATGACATAGTGATAGTCTGATTGTGTGACACTGTATAATATTAGGTTTGGTAGAATTCATCGACATTTAAATCCCTACGTCTAGTGCTGCCTTGGAAACGACCCTCGGATCCTTAGATTGAGCGCATCCTATCTGACGAAGACGCCTGGGAGTCTGGAACCTTCACCCTGGAGAAATGTTTACTGATAGGGTAGCGACAATAGCAAGGTTGTCTGATTCTATAAAGTAGTCAGTCAGTTGGTGGAAGGCAGGATTCAGCTGTTGCGCACACTCTGTAACCTGTTCCTCCTTGTTTGTGCCAACAATTTCAATTGAACCTCCAAAAATGAAGAAATCTTTCTTCACCTCTTTACTGAAAATGTGTTTTGACTCTAGGCAAAAGCAGCTGCGCAGAAGGCGGGGCTTATTAGCCTGAGCTCTGGCAGACAGTGCAGTGAATGGATCACTCGGTTCATAGCCTGCTCAGTATGGGTTTTGAACGCACCAAATAATTAATTTTTTTTTACTTGTCCTGTCTAGCAGTATGCTACTCAGAATTGGTGTCTGAGTACCAAGTACAAGCCCAACAGTTTTACTTTCCCAAGCAGAGTATTACAGCTTCGCTGTAGTACGCCACTTGATGTATATGTATGAAAAATCTTTATTAGTGATTACTGTGGGTTCAATTTCCTGACGTCATGGACACTAAACCGAGACAAGAAGGGAGAAAGGAAGAAGGTGAAGAAAAGAAACCGGACCAACAGAGGCGCGAACTGACGACACAAGACAGGGAGGCAAACAAAGAACACAAGAAAACATCCCAGTCCTCCACCTCTGCCGGACGGCAGAGAAACAGTAATAAAAAACAAAAACAACAAACTGTACAGAACCAAACCAATAGTTCGGATCTAGTAGAATAAACTAAGAATTACACATTCACTACACACAAGCATGGATTAATGAACATAATACAAATGTTTCTGGTAAGCTCCTGTGAACAACTAACTAATGATGATAACCTCAGCTTAAGATATGTCCGTCCACACCAATGTCCCCACACCTATGTGTGTGTGCGAGCATGCAGGTCGGAAATAAGGTTTCCCCATGCAAGTGATTGATAGCTGGTGTAAGGAACCGTCAATGCGTCCTACAGGAATCGACACAGACATGGAGGAGGCAAGAGATGTATGCATCCAGGGTCCCACAGAGTACAGAGGCCACAAGCGGATCAGCGCAGGGTCGATCACCCACCAAGAGAGGAACAGATGGAAGCCCCAGGGGAACACCCACCAGCTGCAATGCTGGGGCCCGAGAGAGCGCAGTGACGAGCCCACGGGCTCCGCCTGAAACCGGCTACGCCAGGGCGGGCCCGGATCAGGACCCGGAGGTCACGGGGACCAGGGGCACCCCGCCCCCCAGCGGGGCCCCAACCAGGGACCAACCGACAAGGGCCACCGCCGCAGGCAAGGGGGATCCGCAGCCAACCGACGGACAACACACGCCGCCGCCACCCCGGACCAATACCCATCGCCAACAACCCGGCCTGCCCCCACACACCCACACGCCAGGGAGCCACAGCAAGAGCCACAGCGGATGAACACCCTCCCCAGGCCGCGCCCAGCCGGCACTTGAACTTCCAGATCTTCCAGCTCCTGGGTCAGGATCCCGCCCAACGCAGGGCGCCAAGATCAGGGGCCCAGCCAATGCCGGACAGCCCCTCCCAGGTGAACAGACCAGCCAGCAGAAGTCCTGGAACCGGCAGGAGGCCTGGGCGCCACGCACAGTCCCCACCGATCCACCGGACGGCACCAACCTACTCTACAACCCCGGCACCCCCATAAGAGGTGCCCCAGTCAATCCAAGGAGGACGTCGGCCCGAAACAGCGGCCGCCCAACACACCGGACCACCCAGGATCCGCCAGACATGCACCAGGACCGAGCCGGGCCGCAACCGGGACCCCCGGCCCCAGGCATCGAGAGCCATCATCAACCAGCGGGCAGGAGGATCCATCACGGACGGGGAGTGACGGGGAGGGAAGAAGATGCATCAGGCCAGAGAGCAGCCAAACACCCAACCTGACAGGTAGACATAGACAGACAGAGACACTCATACGTACCCTCCCTCTCATGCGTACACATTCTTACAAACAAGGAGGACGAGGGGGGCCCTGGGGTGGGAAGCCAACGGGGTGCTGCTGGGGAGGACGTGGGGGGCCCTGGGGTGGGAAGCCAACGGGGTGCTGCTGGGGAGGACGAGGGGGGCCCTGGGGTGGGAAGCCAACGGGGTGCTGCAGGGGAGGACGAGGGGGGCCCTGGGGTGGGATTTTTTAAAGTGAGGAATGTCATGTGTGCCGCGTGACGACACTAAAATGCGTGAGTTTCACATTCATTGTGTGAGGCTTGAGAGCTCTGCCTTACATAATATCAAGGTACTTAGCATTACCATGCTGGTTAGCATTAGCATGCTAGCTCATGTTAAAATTGTTTAAGTTTTTAAGTTTTTAAATTTTTTTTGGTAATGTTGGCGATATTCCCAAGCTGGTATTTGTTACTTTTAACTGATTGGAATGTTTGTATAATTGTATAGAAATGACTTGTTGTAAATTGCCTTGAGATTACATTTCTTGTGAAATGGAGCTATACAAATAAAAGTGAATTGAAAATTGAATTGAATTTAGCTATTTGGCTATGAATAGTCAATTAGATGAATAATTTATGGAAAATTATTAATCGGGGAACACTTTATAAGGAACTATTTTAATAGCCAAATGTCTATATCAGTCTCATAATCTGAAGGAATGAATTCTTTACAGTCTATTGACCATAAACCTTGCCATGTGTGGGTGTTGAAAGACAGTTACTTTCCAAAATACAAGATTTCACAGAAGAAAAATAAACATTTAATCGCTCAAAACTAATAACCAACAACACTAATTAAAATAAATTCATATTTAAAAAGAAAAGAACAGAAAAAGATGAATATGTGATGAGATGAGAAAACCATGATTTCTGATTTATGCTTGGAGGGATTTGGATGCTTTAAGAACAAAAGCTAAATTAGTTTACCAATTGTAATTAGTTCACTAATTTAGCACCATTGATTTATGTGTAAACCAATGAAACGAAAAATTCATTCTTTTGATCAAGAAATGTTTGTTTATCTGGATTAAAGTAATTAACCTTGGGAGAATAACTTAATTCATGGATTGATCACCGTGGTGAACAAACTGATTCCAATATTTTGATACAAAAGGGGTCTCAAACATGGCTAATAAGATTAGTTTCTGTTCTCAATCTTCTCTGAACCAATCTCTATTTGAACACCTTTGATGGTTTATGGATTGAATGCAGTATGTGACAGCTGGCCCTGACACTCACGAACAGTACCTCTGGATATTCCGACTCGGCCACTGATATGTTATGTTTCGGCAACTCAATGCGGCCTCCGTGTGGTTCAGGCATACAGTCCGGCTGGGTTAAGTGATGATATGGGACGATGATTTGGGAATCTAGACTTATCCGTCAACATTACTGGAATACTGTTTACTCGGGTGTGACGTCACACCCAGCTTAGAGTTACGATTTCCGAGGTAAATAGAATGTTCCATACGTATTGGAGACTTATCAGGACTTGAATACATTCTCTTCAAATTGTCCTCATTCTTTAACTAATATGTCTAGGTCTACCAAGGCAGTCCCAGGACTGAAGCATTCACTTATGATAATGAGGGGAAGTAGTTTGACATGTAAAGGTCCAACTGCACAGTATTAGATCTTTGGTGTTTTTAAGCCGAATAGTTATGGGGTTTTTAAGTCTATTGGACAGCTGGGGTAAGTAGCCAGAAGTCTTGGGCTGACAGGGTGCCCGAACATAAATCTGGGGTTGTAGGGTCTGGGAAATTGAGCCAGACTTTAAGTGTTGAGGATATGGTGGGCAGCCAGAAATTTTGAGATACAGATGTTGAGTATGGTCAGTTTTGTGTTCGTCAGGCTGCTGAGGTTATTTGGATAAGTGGATAGGTATCTTGGGATTTTCATGTAGAGAAGGTGGTCTTTTCAAATTTACAGTACAATTGAGTAATGAGTTATAGTATAGTATTGTGATTAATTTAAAATGTAGGCATCAAGGACTTGGGTGAATAAGCAACTTTTCATTGGAACAGACATAAATCACATGTTGGGTGCCCCATGGCTCCCTTCCATTTGACATTTGTATACTGCCACTATCCCAGATTATAAAAAGGTTACCATAACTACACAGATAACTGCAAGCTTTAAGTTACAATATATCCAGTTTACTTTGAACCAATTCAAATACTAAGCAAATGTATTGAGAATATCCATTGGAAAGCCAAAATTTGTTTCAGCTAAATAAAACAGTGAAGCGATGTTTTGGACCCAAAGATGACAGGAATCACCAGAGGTCTTTGGTTAATACAGCTAGAAACATCTAAAAATGGGAAACTCATACCCGATATACAAATAAACTTTCATAGCGTAGGTAACCAAGTAACTCCTAGTACCTAGATCGGAAGCTGTTGGTAGCTAGGCATTAACGTACGTTAGCTTTTGAGGTAGGATGTATTCAACTTTTAACAATTGGGTGCAATTGCAAAGAAACATGGCAGTGAGAGACTTAATTGCTGAAGACTAGAAGGAACTCATGCAAGAGTCTCCAAAAAAATAAAAAATAAGGAAGGGTTTGAGATAGAGGATGGGTTATCGTGAAGATTAGAAACTACCAGGTACAACAGCACCATTTAAAACCCAACCTTCTGACTTCAGGGCAGATGAGACCACCACCAAGAGTTTTACCTGGGTAAGGACATATCAAAAGCTGAAAGAACATTTTAGAGGGAATACTTTAAAGTTATTTGGCATCCCAAAGACCGCAGGAGAGCGTTAAGCTACTGTTTTAGAGGTCCAAGGAACAAGCATAAAGAGGGCGAACACAGCATGAATCACACCCTCCTGTGCCCTTTTCTCTTGAAAAGTGGATGATTTCAAACTAATGGGTTAAATTCCAGAGAACCATTGCTTGAGGTGATCAGTTCCAGTTCAATTTCAAAAGCCATGAGTACAATTAGCCTTCTTCACAGACTAAAAGCGAACTCCTGCACGTGACACTAAACCCAACTGCCAGCAAACTGGATCAAAAACAGAATTTCATTTTTTTTTAAATCTTAGAAAAAACTGAAACTTATTGTCAAGGTTATGTTTATTTGGCAACTATAGAGCAAAGTAAGGTTTGCATATGCTCCACCAATTCTGGTGAATTTAGGACAGGTTTTTCTGGGACAGACGTGGTCGGTAGATGGCAATGTGAGGTTTCTGGGGCAATTTGACCATAGCACCAGACTGCCTGCCCAGGTAATGTTTCGTTTTAGGCTTTGTGGCAACCTGGGGTGGGAAGCCAACGGGGTGCTGCTGGGGAGGACGATGGGGGACCTGGGGTGGGAAGCCAACGGGGTGCTGCTGGGGAGGACGATGGGGGACCTGGGGTGGGAAGCCAACGGGGTGCTGCTGGGGAGGACGATGGGGGACCTGGGGTGGGAAGCCAACGGGGTGCTGCTGGGGAGGACCAGAGGGGCCCTGGGGTGGGAAGCCACTGGGGTACTGATGGGGATCAGAGGGATCCTGGGATGGGAAGCCTTCATACTGTTCATGTTTTGAGAGTTCAGGACTCTGTTGTGGGTAACTGGGATGCTGAAAGGGTAGCTTGGGCCCTTGAGGAAGGTATACTGGGCCACCAATTGAGAAGTCCGGCTCTACAGGGAACCGCGGCTCAGCCAAACCAGGCCAGGAACCAGTAAGGAGGGACTCTTCATCTTTGTATCCATTGGCAAAGCTATAGCCACCTTTTTAGAGGAGATTTTAATCACATCATGAACAGAATAAAGCTTAATTTTCTCCACCAATGTTACATTATGGTCTGCAGAAAGTGTTGACATTACCCTTCAATGGAGGTCCTCCAACAGCAAGTATTAACAGAAAAAGCCTGGAAGAAACATCCAAGTCAATGCCATTCCTATCAACTTTAAACTTCAAGTTGCATATAAAATATCATATGTAATTAAAACCACTCACCAGAGGAAATATCCCATGACTAGAGCCAAACCAAGCTGACAATTCAGTGATATCTGTCCCCCCCTGAAAACTAAAAAACACAATAAGTAACTGCTGTCACTTCTGTGGCTTTTAAGAGACCCAACTCCCTTAAATTGCTGTGAAATTGAGACAGGTGTGATTGGCTGAAGACAGGTGTGGCTAATTATCCTAGAGGGTGAAGGGTGTGAACAAACAAGAATATAAGACACTAAAAGTTTTCACAAAGTAAATTAAATGAGATACCCATAAGCCGATAGCCAATAGCAGATTAAGCTGTACTTTCTTGACACATTCTTGATTAGTTTAACCAAAAAAATATCTTTTTATACTTAATTAATGAACAAATGTATCACTAGAATAACTTCAGCTTTTTAAGTGGTTAACCCACTGATCTGTATCAGTGAGCACTTTTGGCTGCTTGATCTTTTCTATGCTCTAAATGCTAAGAGCAAATGGCTAAATATATTTAAACTTGCCCTGATAAAATTCCCTTTTAGCTATGACTTTAAAAATATTCAAACATTTGGACATTTTTTCCATGAACCTGTGACATGGAAAGAAGGTAAATTAGCTCTCAAAGATAAGGCATCCATATGATTTGATATATTCAATTCAATTCCTTTTACTTATATAGCGCCAAGTCAAAACACATGTAATCTCAAGGCACTTTACAAGAAAAGTCATTTCAATACAATTATTCAAACATTCCAATCGGTTAAAAGTTTTCCATGTAAGGAATATTAGCCAAAACCTGGTCGTGCACGGGGAAAAGCCCACTTATTACCTCTGGGTAACCCGAATATCTGGTCACGTAAACGCTTATCAGCATATCCCCCTACTGATCTGTGTTTTGCGCATGTTCTGTCGGCAAGGAAACTTGGTCTTTTGAGTAGAGGAACTTCTTGTATGCGCTTAGAAAAACCTGCGGGCAGCATACAGAAGGGAACAAGAAGTGGAGGTAAACGGGGTCGGAGTGACGTAAGCGGTCAAGATGGCAGGCTAGGGGGGAGCTCCGTCGCAGAGGCAGCTAATTTGCTTAAAAACTTCAGCTATAATCAACAACTGCACACCAAACGCTGTTTTAGGATAATAGGGGACCTTACGCACCGGTTCACAATGCCAAGCCACCAACAAAAACTCGCATTAAAACGCCAAGAAGGCGCTAGCAAGGAAGCTACAACGAAAGCTAACGACACGCAACAGGTAGACTCCCCGCCTTCACTGTCAAAGTCAGATACAGCTAAATCTGATCAAATGGCGAAAGACATCGCAAGCATCTACGCATTACTCAAAGAAACGTCCGAGTCGCAGGAGAGCAAGCTGAATGCAATCCAGACCGCAACGAGGGCAGTGGAGAATAAGCTAGCTGATATGTCCGCCCGCTTAAACAACGTGGAGTCCCGCATAGATTTTCTCGAGGATGCGACCAGAGGACTAGAGGAAAATCCTCCAGCTACCCGCGACGAGGTGAATGTGCTGCAGCAGAAACTGGATGACCTTGAAAACAGGAGCCGGAGGAACAACTTACGCTTTGTGGGCTTTCCGGAAGGCTGTGAGGGCACGGATACAGTGGCTTTTATGCGAGACGCCATCCCGCGACTCCTGAACATCGATTTCCCGGACAGTCTGGAGATTGACCGGGCTCATCGGAGCTTTACAAAGCGGAAACCTGACGGGCAGCCTCCAAGAGTTATCATCGCCCGATTTCTGCGGTTCCAGGACAGGGAACGGATCTTTGAAGCCGCACGGAAGTCTGGTAAACTCAGCTGGGATGGCCACAACATCATGATCTTCCCGGACTATTCCAAGCTCGTCACCGACAAACGCACAGCGTTCAACTCTTGCAGACGCATCCTACATGAGAAGAAGATCAAGTTCTCCCTGCTGTTTCCAGCTGTGCTGGTACTGAAGCTGACGGAAGGCAGACGTGAGTTCACTGTTCCAAAAACAGCACTGGATTATATTCAATCTTTTCCATAATGGAGATATCCTCTACAAACTGTCTTTTGGTGCCCAAATGCCAACTGAAAGTTGTATTTAAGCTAAATTAAGACTGTTTAAACACTGAATGTGACTGTTAAAAACTAAGTTGGTTCAAATCCCTTCATTTGCCCAGGCCTGTTAATTGTTGGTTGGTATAGCAATACATAGGGCTTTGCGCACAAAGTTATCTGCTTGTTAATTAGTTTTGGGTAAATCTGGAGATTATAAAGGAGGTTACTTTGGTAAAGCATCTCAGTTAAATTTATATTAAAAAGTGGTTCAACCCATACTGTGGAGTGACATATTCTAGTTGTTTTCTTAACCTGATCTACTGCATTAGCTTTATTGTTCGCGCATGTTTAACTACTATTACCATCTGCCACCCTTCTATAATGTTAAAGGAAGGCTATTATTAAAATGCATAGGTGTGTAGTTAGGAAAGCCTAAGAATTTTTGCTCTTATTTTAGTACAATGACTTCTCATGCTGCCCCTGCGTATGATTCCCTTCTAAGTCTGTCTGGCTAATTAGAGTCACGGACCAAAAAATTTGTGTTTCTGTTTGGGTGCTTCTAGGGCACCTGAGGGTGACAACAGTTCTCAGTCGCCCCAAATATGTTCATTTAAATGCTCACTTGTTCTCATTTTCATTTACTTTTATATCTGTCTTTTTTACTCATTGCCGGCTTCTTAACCATCATTCACTCGGTGTCTGTGTCATGATAACCACAACTATCCTCATAACCATCTATCTGACACAAGACCTATGACGGTGCCGAGTCACCAAAGATCCCTCACCTTTATGTCCTGGAATGTAAAGGGTCTAAATCACCCAATCAAGAAAAAGAAAATAATGGCATTTATTAAATCTAAAAAGGCTGACGTTGTTTTCCTCCAGGAGACTCATTTGTTATCTCAAGAATCGGAAAAGCTCTGTCGCGACTGGGTGGGTCATGTGTTTTTCTCATGTGGTAGTAGTCGGAGTAGGGGTGTAGCCATACTAATCCATAAGCGCATACAGTTCAAATGTACTCGGGTAGTTAGAGATGACGATGGGAGGATGCTGTTGCTGCTTGCTGAGATTCAGGGCCATAGTATGATACTGACTAATATCTATGCACCAAACATAGATGACCCTATGTTTTTTGGACAGTTAGAATGCAAAATTGATAGCAGGGGATTTCAATTTGGTAATGGATGAGGTACTGGACCGGAGCACCCCTTCACAGCACCACTCAAGACCAGCCTCTGTGTGTCAGAAACTGTGCAAAGCCTTAGGGTTAATAGATGTGTGGAGAATATCAAATCCCTCTACAAGAGATTACACCTTTTACTCTTTACCCCACAATACCTTGTCAAGGATTGATTATTTCCTAATATCTCATACCATCTTGTCCTCAACAGTTTCCTGCACAATTGGTAATATATTCTTATCCGACCACGCCCCCATTTTCCTCCATCTAAACGCTCCCAGCAGCTCCCCCAGGTTTCCCAGGTGGAGGTTCAACTCAAGCCTTTTGAATGACCCCAGCTTTCTCCACTCTGTAAAACATCAGATTAATTTTTATATTGAAACCAATCTCTCCTCAGCGCCTTCTGTAGGGGTGGCTTGGGAAGCCTTAAAAGCTTTCATTAGAGGGTTCATTATCCAACACGCCTCGTATAAGAAAAAAGCTGATCTGGCTAAACAAATAGATCTAGAGAGGAAGATTGCTATAGCTGAAGCCATTTTTAAAGTAGACATGAGCCCTGCAAAGTTGACCCACCTTGTTAAACTTAAATACGAGCTTAATTCAATCTTGACTCAAAAAGCAGAGTTTTCCCTCTTTCGTGCTAGACAGACGTACTTTGAGGATGGAGAGAAGGCTGGTAAACTTCTTGCCAGATATATTAAACAGAAAGAGACTCAGACTATCATACCAGCAATAAGGGCACAAGATGGTACACTAACATCAAAACCTAATGAAATAAACGAGGTTTTTAGGAATTTCTATATGCAACTCTATTCTTCTGAATCTCAGGCAAGTATCCTGGAGATTGACAGCTTTCTTTCCCCCCTCAGCCTTCCAAAACTCTCAAAGGCAGAATTAGATACACTGGAGGCCCCGATCACAAACGAAGAGATCTTGGGTGTAATTAAAAATCTTCCAACTTGCAAGGCCCCTGGATTAGATGGATTTACACCTGAATTTTACAGGACTTTTGCTGAGGAGCTTACCCCTCTACTTCTACAGATGTTTAATGAAGCGCTGGACAGGGGCAGCCTACCACCAACCCTGTCAGAGGCCCTTATCTCCCTCGTCTTAAAAAAAGACAAAGATTCACTTGACTGCAAGAATTACAGGCCAATAAGCTTAATTAATGGTGACTGCAAAATTTTAGCCAAAATCCTTGCGACTAGATTAGAGAAGGTCATAACTAGCCTAATACACCCTGATCAAGTTGGTTTTATTCGGACTCGTAGTTCTGCTGATAACATTAGACGGCTAATTGATATCATGTGGGCAACCCAAAACAAATACCCAACTATTGACTTCTCCCCTGCCATAGCCCTGTCTCTGGATGCAGACAAAGCGTTTGACAGGGTGGAGTGGCGCTTTATGTTCTGCGTTTTGGAGGCATTTGGCCTTGGCCCAAAATATATTAGCTGGATCAAACTCTTATACAACAACCCAAAAGCTCTGATATCATCGAATCACATCATTTCAGAGTCCTTCGATCTCCATAGAGGAACAAGACAAGGCTGTCCACTGAGCCCCCTGCTTTTCGCTTTGGTCCTGGAGCCTCTGGCAGCAGCAATCCGCAGAGACCCCGATTTCCCAGGTATACAAATTCACAATAGCAATCATAAGCTAATGCTCTACGCGGACGATGCCCTGGTCCTAGTAACGCATCCAAAGCGTTCCCTTCCTGCTCTCTTTAACATTATCAATCTGTTTTCTAAGCTATCCGGATATAGAGTTAATTGGTCAAAATCTGAAGCACTCCCCTTGACAGCTTTTTGTCCTAAAACATTGTTTCAGCCAGGAAATTTTAGCTGGCCTCGCTCAGGTATTAAATATTTGGGTATAACATTTCCTCATTTACTGTCAGACATAGTTCAGGTTAATTTCGAACCTTTATTGGACAAATTCAAACGTGATATCATTCGATGGTCCCCTCTATTTCTTTCCCTCTGGGGAAAAGCCAATATTATTAAAATGAACTGTGCCCCAAAATTCAACTACTTATTGCAAGCGCTCCCACTGAAGATCCCATTAAAGTATTTTCATCAATTTGACAGGCTGTGTAATCAATTCCTTTGGAACAATAAACGCCCCAGAATAAAGCTTAAAAAATTGCAGCGCCCAGTAGAATCGGGAGGATTGGGGATCCCGAACTTGGTACTTTATCATTACGCCTTTTGTCTCAGACATATGGTTCACTGGGCTTTGCCTCCTGAACGCGCTCCCCCATGGTTTAGTCTTGAGAGCTCCCTGTGTACACCGCTCCCTTTAATGCATATTATTACAATTAAGCTGTCACAAGAGGCACAAACCCACCCCATTCTCTCATTCTTGCAGGATGTCTGGAAGAAAGTGGCCGTGCTGTTAAATTTCAGCTCTAACCTTCACACTGATGCATCCTTATGGCTTAACCCCAAACTCTGCATTGATAAGTCCCCATTTTTCTGGAAATTATGGGTTCGGAAGGGAATTCTTGTTCTTGGTGATCTATATGAAAGGGGAATCCTTAAGTCTTTTCAGGACCTTAAAGCTCAGTATCTGCTCCCACAGAGCCAGTTTTGGAAATATCTGCAGCTCCGGCACCTACTGCTCCAGATTTTTGAATCTCCCTCCACACCACCTCCAACTGTAAACTGCCTCACCTATATTAGGAAGGTGTTTGGTGGAGGCCACGAAGCCTCTAGATATTATTCAATGCTATTAAAAGGCACAGATAAGGGGCTCCCCTCCTTAAGATCAGCCTGGGAAACTGATCTCAGTACGTCCTTTACAGATCAGGAGTGGACCATGATCCTACAGAACTCTAAGAAACTATCTAGAGAATTGAGAACAAGACTCATTCAATTCAAACTTTTACATAGAATTTATTGGTCACCACAAAGATTATACAGGGCAAATCTCATACAGGCTCCAGAATGCTGGAGATGTCTGAGTAGGGTGGGCACATTGACCCATATGATCTGGAACTGTCCTAAAATCCAAGATTTTTGGACTGGGGTCTATGAGTACATCAAATCAGTCATACAACAGGACATTCCCTTCCTACCGAGACTATTCATACTAGGAGATCCTTCCCTCTTAAAGCATTTCCCATCAAAAACTGCTGAATGGGTGCAGACTGCTTTGATGCTGGGGCGTAAATTAATAATTTCTAAGTGGAAAGCCCCCTCCGCTCCACCCATTACTCTTTGGTATAACCAACTGGGGAGATTGGCCGCACTGGAACGCCTTTCATATAGACTGATGAACAAAATGGAGAGTTTTCACCTGAAGTGGGATCTTTATCTGTACAAATTGAGAGGACCAACCTAAAAGTCGGAATGGGAGTAGTGGTGGAGGGCTCTACAGTCACTGAGTGAAAAATTGTTCGTCTAAATAAATAACCGCCGGCTTTTTCCCTTTTTTTTTTTTTTTTTTTTTTTTTTTTGTTTTTTGTTTTATGTCAGTGTGTATCTCTGTTTTTTCCACTGCTTTATTGTTGCACTGAAGCAAATTTGATGTGATTTGTATCAATGGAGTGGTGACCTTGAAAATTTAATAAAATGTTAATCATAAAAAAAAAAAAGAAGTGGAGGTAAACATGCCGAGACGCAGCACAGCACCGCACTTTTGGAGCGAGGAGGAAACCAATTTCTTTCTTAGTGTTGTGAAAACCATGAATATAATGAACCTGATTTATCCACTATGGAGGAAACTAATGAGCATCCACTAGGATAACTCTGAGCGCTCTGCGCATCTTCAACAGGGGGAGACGCGCTGAGAGCGCAGTGAGTTATGATGCGTTTTTGGGGGAAAAACAGGTAAATATTTACATAACTGTGAGGTTCATGGCCATTAGAGTGTTAATTACTAATAGGTTATGGTGTGTGTGTAAGACAGTTCTTGTTTGTAAATAACAAACATATGTTGAATGTGGTCGCGCAAAATTAAGACATGTCTTTCAGAAGTGCTAAAAATAGACGTTAAAACACCTGGCGCAAATTTCATGTTTAGTAAAACACACTGTGCCTGGAAACCCTACTTATTTGCATGTTTTCCTTCCAATATTTTGTGTCTTTTCACAGAAATGCACAGATTGCATATATTTGTCCACGGAACTCTGAAATTCTGACTTTGGAGAGGGAAAAATCAAATGCAACCCCTTTTCGGATCAGACTTCCCACTTGGAAAGTCAATTTTTGTTTTGCTTTGATTGACTTTCAATATGGCTGCTCCTCACATATACAATAGTAGTTGTGGTGGAAAAATTAATATTTTACGAGACACAGTAGTACGGATGCATTTCAAATCCATCTTACATGCAGAGTCTGCAACTCTGATCTTAACAAAATTAAAGGGGCGTGTGTATATGGAAAGTACATCTTATAAATATGTTTGTAAGAGGTACCACAACTACGGCTACCTGGACGTAGCCATATGGGAATCCAGAATTATCCGACAACGTTACTGAAACGCTGTTTACTCGAGTGTGACGTCAAACCCAGCTCCAAGTTCCTACTTCCGAGGTAAATAGAATGCACCATAAATATTGGATAATTCCTAACAAAATATCTTGTTGGAGACTTTTACCAGGACTTAAATACGTTCTCTTCGAATTGTACTCATTCTTTAACTAATAAGTATAACTTAATTACAATTGTGAAAGATGTAAAAAGTTGCAAATTTGAAGTTGATGACTCGTCTAACAAGGCAGTCCCACGACCTGTGGCTGAAGCATCCACGTCTTTTCATAGTGAGTGGAAATAGTCTGACATGTAAAGGTCCAACTGCACAGTATCAGATCTTTGTTGCTTTTAAGCAGAATAGTTATGTTTTTTTCAGTAAGTGTTGAGTCTGCTTGGGTTTGTATTTGATGGAACTGAGTAGATAAAAAGTATATTGGACATATGTGGTGAGTAGCCAGAAGTCTTGGGCTGACAGGGTGCCTGAACACAAATCTGGGGTTGTAGGTGCTGGGAAATGGAGCCAGAATTGAAGTGTTGCGGATATGTTGGTGGGCAGCCAGAAACTTTGAGATACAGATGTTGAGTATGGTCAGTTTTGTGTTCGTCAGGCTGCTGAGGTTATTTGGATAAGTGCATAGGTATCTTGGGATTTTCATGTAGAGAATGAGGTCTTTCTGGAAGCATATATAGTTAAGTAACAAGTTATGTTATGGTATTGTGATTGGTTTAAAATGTAGGCATCAAGGACTTTTTTGAATAAGCAACTTTTTGCTGGAACAGACAGAAATCACATGTTGGGTGCCCCATGGATCCCTCGTATTTGATATCTGTACACTCCCACTAGCCCAGAGTATAAAAAGATTAGTTACCATAACTACATAGATAATTGCAAGCTTTAAACTACAATATAACAAGATCACTTTGAACCAATTCAAATATTAAGCAAATGTATTGAGAATATCAATGTATTGAAGTGCCAAAATTTGCTTCAGCTAAAAAAAAATTATTAATTATACTGAAGTGATGTCTTGGACCAAAGAGGACAGGAATCACCAGAGGGCTTTGGTTGATACAGGTAGAAACTACTGATCCGGCCCTAAATCTGGAAATAGGAAACTCATACCTGATTTACAAATAAAATTGCATAGCCTATGTAACAAAGTAACTCCTAGTACCTGGATCTGTGGCTGTTGGTAGCTAGGCATTAACGTAGTGTTGGGTCACACACAGCCAACGGGTGGCGCTAATCTGCACTCTAGCTCCACAGAAGGAAAAGAAGAGTGAAAAGGTATAAATAGACCTGCTCCACCAGCCGTACTTTGTTCTTCACGGCGGGTACTGGCCGGCTCGCCAGGGATGTCACTAGGATTGAGAGACGAGGGGGCCTAGCCCCAGGGGCTTGACATTGAAAGTTTCTGGCAAATCCTGTAAAGACTTTGTCAATTAACGGAACCTAGTAGGGGTCAGATAAAGAAATTATTTTGAGGGGTATAATCTTTACCCTCGATTTAATAAACCACAAGCATGCGATGATTAAACTGTGCGCACAGATCCATAATCTGTTCTCTCAGATTATTAAATGGTGCACACGGATTCATAAACCATGTGTGATAGTATGGGGCAGGAACGGCTGACCCTTACTAAATAACATTAGCAATGGTCATTCAGGTTGACTTGCAGCATGTGTAGTCCATAATGTACGCGAAGAACGAATGAGGAATTATTTGTACCGAGGTTTAGGCTACTCATTACGTCTCCATTACTTTCACATTGCCAGAATCGACGTGCTGTTGTTTTCCTCGACAGTTCAGCATGATGACAAAGAAACGGGCCCTAATGCTAACGTTAGCAATGACGACTCGTCGTTTTTATCTCCCAAACAATTCCTTACCTTTTTAATTTGATGACCAATCTCCTCCATATGCGCTAACGTAACATTACTTTCCACGAACATGCATAATTTTGTTTGACTGTCATGAATATTTGAAATGTCAATTTACATTAAGTACAAGTAAGTTAGCCAAACTTGGGTGAATCTTACCTGTCCAGGAGAAAATTGGCGACGTTGATGTCCGTATTCAAATTCTTCTCCATTTTCAGCCGTCCCCATCTTTCAAAGGCATCTCCTATACAAATCCTTGTTTTATTTCGGACTTTGTCACAACGTATTTCGGATTGATAACGAGGTCTTTTAGGTTACATAACGTTATACATGTTTTGTCCGTAACGTTCGGAGCTTCAGCTGTGGTAAACAGAGCACAGCTGGCAACCCGGATGAGGAAACTCTACTGACTTCGTGATTTGTAGATAGCTTGAGGGTGGAGCCTCAGACCAAAACAGAACATGACAACAATAACATCACTTGAGGGCTGCATCTTTCACTTTTACATAACAATATCCTGGCCGGACCACTGTTGACAGTGATATAAGTATTTCAAAAGAACATGATTTCTTAATGTCTAGTGACATATCGGGGCCATTTTATGATTAATTAATTTCTTACATACGTTTCCTTTAAATCTAGTCCTCGAAATGTACTTCATGTATATTGTTTTGGGTTCCTGCAGAAAAGAAGTCTGTAAACATAGGTGTCATATTTATAAATAACAGTTTTGTAGCCACCTATGCAGCCTGGGAGGGTCCATGCACAACAAATGCAATATTTGAAGACAAACCAGATGCAAAATGTGTCGCATGGCTGAAAAATGGCCTATAATGGGCCGTAATTCACAAAGTGTATGCCAACCTTGTCCTCTGGAATACAGGCTAAATCCTGCGCTATGGAGCAGGTGGTGCAGCATAAACACCTTGAATTAAAGAGATGGGAGTTAACCAGTTACTTGTTGATACAGTGCCCACTTTGAATGCAAGTCTTTATTAGACGTAACATCAATCTCGGCAAAGAATGCTACAGCATTCGCACATAAAGAAACTGTTTAAGATAATGGATACTCAGTTTGGATACTGAATATATGAAAATAGCATTGGGAGCAAAAGTGGATGTTAGACCTGTACAGTTAAAAATTTCCACATCAGGTTTTAAAGCGGTGGGGACAAAACTATGAGTTATAAATACTTCCGGGTAAATGTCCCCGGTTCAAACAACGCTCATGTTCATAGCCTAGTTTCCTGCAGGAACCCAAAAAAATGGATGTGGCGAAGTGCAAAATGAGGGCCTAAGTGGGATCCAAACTGCTGCAACCTGGGTTGTTATCATGTGTGTTTATCAGTGTTGTGGAATTATCAATTAAAAATGATTAATCAATTGATAATTTTTATGATCTATCTGGTGATGCTGAGAATATTAACTAATAATTGTAAATTATTAATTTAATTATCCCTTCAGATTATTAACAAGGCACCATCCATTTTTTTATCCCCCAAAAAATGGCAAAAACATATATATTATTAATAAGGGGATTATTAACCAATAATCTCATTTATAATGATTAATTATAAGGGATTACACCAGAAAGATCCTATCTGAAGGAAGTGAATTCTTGCAGTAATTCACACACATACTCAGAATAAAAGAAACCAGGGATTTGATTCAATATAACCAATTTATTCTAAAAACACAACTAATATGAAAACATTAATTATTTTTGTTTTAGAATTAAAAACTCCTGTAGGAGCTACACCAATTCCGTCATTGTGTTGAGAGTGTAGCCTCTGCACAAATTCTAAAATTAAAACATTTTAACTGAAAAAAAAAATCCACAACAAATAACGGGGGCTTAGTTCCATTTTATGTCAGTGCAGCTCGCTCCAGGGACAAAGACCAAAGCAACCACCTCCCTCGCTGGTGATGGGAAGGCTCAAGTTTCTGGGAGAAACTTGCTTCAAGGAACTCAGAGACCACCAGGTGAATCATAAACCTTGATAAACAAAACATTGTATGATCCTCAAAGCTGATGAAAGGTTTCCCTGAGTTTCCGAGCACTGCGTAACGGAGCTGAGAGCTGCGCGCGGTTGGAGTCTGGACCAGCCAAGGCCACATTCAATCGATGCCACAGAGCGGATAAGAATTGCCGTGCTGGAAACCGCCAAAAGGTACTGTCAGTGAAAGAAACTGGTGTTGATTGTCGCTTAGCCACATTGGAGGACAAGCTAACGACATCCCCTGGTCACTGTAACCAGCTACCACAGCCATTCTTAGCCACTAGGCTAATGCCGCCTGACCCCCCCTCCCCTCATTGACGGAGACATCAGGAGGACTTTAAACCTTCATAAGGTCTGTTTGGGCAGAGGAAAATTAATTTAGGTTTGTTTTACTGTTGTTAACTTGTACAAGTTTTCATCTGCTATCTTTGAGTAAACCAGGCCTCCCGGCATGAAGCTTTAATCAGTGTTTTTAAATACTTCTCCCGAAAAAAATTAGTTTTAAATCCTACTATTTGAGTGATAAATCCAACAAGAGCTTTACTTTTCTTTGTTTAATGATTAATAAACGTATCTGAGCCCATCCAACAAGTACACATGGTTAGAGATGAGCTAAAGCTAAGATTAGACCACGTCCACTTTGTTACGACCCAGCTCGGACAGGGTCGGGAAGTCGCAACAAAGGGAATCGTGCAAGTTGTTATAAGGTGGAACACAAGAGTTTATTGTGAAGTCAGACAAAATAGGCACACAGCCGGTAATGTAATCTGAACGTAGTTGGGGGTAGAGATGCTGCTCAACACAAAAACACATCAAAAGTCACTGTGGAAAATAAACAAGCCAGTTAGTAAACAAAGGAACAAAACACTGGTCTTCTAAGTATAAATCAAAATCAAAAAAGAAGCAGCACCAACAACTAACAAACAGGAATATCCAAAAGATATTCCTGTACAAACAAAGCTTTTATTTAACCAAAATCCTAGCTATCCCAACTCCGGGCTGTGAACAATAAACTGAAACTGAAGCCAAACGGGCTGTTAACTTAAATCAAAAAGAATAAAGACTTCTAGCAGTCAACTCAAAAACCACTTAGTTCTAACACTAAGGGAACAAATACAAACAAAGCTATACAAAAATCACAATTACTATTGTTATTATTATACACAAAGAAATAAAGCAATAAACAAAGTACTATCTAAATCAATCTAATCTAATTCAATACAATTACCGCAAAGTCACAAAGTCCAGTAGTAAGTTTCTGACTGCGGAATTTTTGTCTGTACGCTTCGGGAACAAGTTCATAAGCTTGTAACACAGATGACCGGACCTTATAGTAGTCTAGGCTGTCTTTTAGAGAGAGCGTGGCTACAACTTCTTGGGCTTTTCCAGTCAATTTGCACTGCAACAACAATGGCCAAACATCCTGTGGCCAGCCAAGCGCTACAGCTATACGCTCGAACGCAGCAAAGTAAGCATCGACTTCAGCTTCACGAAAAACAGGCACCAAAGCAATACACTTGCTCACATCAAACGAGGCAGTCACAGTGGGTACAACCATTGAGTGATCAATGGAAGGGGCCGGTGCCTGAGCTTGAGCTTGTAGCTTAAGCTGTCGCAGTCTCACTGCCGTATCAGCCTCAATCTGCTTTATGTCCAGCTCCAACTGGGCTTGGCGAGCTTGTGCTTTGTCTCGTGCCTCAAGCTCCAATCGAGCCAAACGCACTTTTACTTGAGCCCCCGTGAGAGCATCAGAGCTAGCTGGAGAAGGCGGGTCGTACCTGAGGAGAGTAAAGGCTGTTCTACCCTTTTTACCATCCTGTATATTCGTCTTAGCAGGAGCGAGCGGAGTTCGGGGAGGGGACTTTGCCTCCTCAGGGTCGCTCCTAGCCAGAGCGCCCTCACTAGGCCCGGCAGCCTCAGTCTGCACATCAAAAACCCCAGAAGCTTCCAACTGTGCTATCAAAAGAGCTTCAATTTCGCTCTTGGTTGCCTGCTTAACAACCTGAACATCGAAATGCTTTGCAATTTCTAGGAGGTCGGCTTTACGACATCCCTCAAGAGCCTCAAAAGAAGAAGCAGCCAAAAAACGCTCTAAACAGAAAGACGTAGCCATATCCTACACCTAATACTCCAACAAAACAGTAAACTTTGATCCACTCACGGTTCCCACGGCATTCACAGGAAATAAATCCAGGACGGGCTCTACCAGAGAGTGGAAGCCCCGTTCATTCAGAGCTCATCTCTTTTATTGAAGATAGCAAACATCACATGATCTGGTTACATCCAGTATTTTTTTTATAGCACCACATACACATACGTTGTCAGCAAAAGAATCACATATTTTCCCACACAGACCTTGAACACTCCGCTTAATCTTTGAGTCATCTTTCTCCTCCTTTCACTCCCTGTTCTGCACCCAAACTCAGTTTTAATAGACTCAGCTTTGTTCTCCTTTATGAGCACACACACATTAAATATTATTGAATACACTGTATAATAATATGGGATTAAGAATGCAATACCTCACAGAGATGTTCTCAGGAAGCATGCAGATGTGTTTTGTGACAGTAACTGTGGAAGCTAAATATCACAGAGCAGCTATAAACACTGAGTTCCCCCTGATCACAGGTTCACAACAACTTTCAGTACATGACCCTAATTGACTTATATATGTATAAATTCTTACCACTTCAATTCCCTCTTGTGATCCGTAACTCTACGGATCACTCTTTAAATGCGAACTATTGTTTTTGAACTTCATCTGTTTTGGTCTCTCTAATATTATCTAATATTTAAAACTAAAAATGTAAATCCTGTAACTCATTCAAGAATGTAGAAAAAGTACCCTTCAAAAATACAAAAACATGACAACCTTAAAATGTAACTTCAAAAGTAGAACTGGAGGTTAAAACTTCAAAATGTAAATAACAAATACACTTGTAACCTAAAAATTGTAATGAGAAAAAATGTAAATCCCTCAATTGTTGATACACCCGCTTTTGACCTAATCTAAGTCCCTTATTTTAAATAACTCCTTTAACTGGTAGCTGTAGCAATCCCCCAAAATAAACACACAGAATTAAAACCCAAATTGTAAATAGTAAGAATAAGAACGTCTAAATGTAAAGAAATAACAAAAAATCACTAAGTCTAACTTTTAATGTATGTTAACACTGTGGAGGAGGCCCCAGAGAAAAACAATACAAATTAATACCCACAAGATAATGAGAAAACACAATTGACAATCTGTTAACATTCTGAAATAAATCAAACTTAAGGTGTTAAGAAACCTGTGAAATAGAAGGTGTTAAGAAACCTGTAAAAATTAAGAGTTCTTCCCTGTCTTATACCTTTATCTGGCTGGTAATACCTCTGTTCTTTGAGTCGATACCCGCTCCAAGGAGAACTGTAAACCTTTCTCAGCTCAGCTATTGTACTCTCTTGTTAGAAGACCCTCTTTAGGCATTTATTAACATAGTTATGAGTATTAAGAAACCTTTACAACTTAAATGATGGGTGTTAAGAAACCCTTAAAACTTAAATGGGTGTTAAGAAACCCTTTATAATGTTGTCAGTGTTAAGAACTGAACCTGTAAAAAGAAAAAAATAGTTAAAAGTAAAATTAAATGGTTAGAAGCAAAAGTTGTGTCCTTTCAAAGGTTCATATCTTCTCTTCTGCCCCTGTTGAAGATCCCTCTGAGACTGCTGGCAGCTGCAGGGGCATTGATTAGATGCTTATAAGGAACTCCTCTTTTTCCCAGATCAAATCATAAACTGATAATGATTATATTCCCTCTTTGAAATTGCAATTACTTCATTAATTGACCATTTCCCCCAACACAGCCAATTTCTTTATGTGGAGCAGGCCCCGCCTCCTGTGGCTTATCTCACCGGTGTGAGGGCAGTCAGTACCTGCTGTCACCCTCTTTATCTAGATTCCTGTATATCCTGCTGAGTGTGCTGGAAGGTGCGGCCAGCCTCCGTCGCTACAGCACACCAAAACCAGTAGTATTATGTGGAGCCTGGTATGCTTTGTCCGTGGAGCTGCACTGCGTGTGTGTTCCCAGCTGTCATCTGGAACTGGCTGAACCACTTGGGCTCCTCACGCTTTCTGTTGTAGACACGTAGCCACACCCCTCCGCCCAGAGGGTTCGGGAGCTGGACCTTGGACCCCTCCAGGAGCTGTCGTCAGGGACTTGACCAGAGCTGTCAGCTGCCGCACCTCTGGGATCAGAGGAGACTTGGAGGTCTCCACCTGCTGCTGGACCTGGGAGCATAAGCTTGTGAACATCTCATAAAAGTAACACTTTTTGGTCCAGAATACTAATGATTCTTGATGGCAATCAAAGTAATTGGGAGGGCCTGTTGCCAATCAGCCCTGTCTGCGCAGTTATGGTAGCCAATTTGTTACCTCAGCTATAAATCCATACACATCACCCCAATGTGTGAGCGAATGAGTGAATACTACAAGGAATCTGTAACCCCTGACCGGAGTTACCATGTTGTATGTAATCAATCACCACCTATCCACTTAACCCAGACAGGTCTTAAAAAATCCCCATCACAGGTTTGACAGCAGGCTCGGAGTCAAAGTCTCTCCAAACCTGGCCTGCATAAACTTCATCCAAACCGTAATTTATTGAAAAAAAATTTAAACCTACTTATTATTTTCAATAATCCTTTTAAATTTCAAATATGTTTAAGTACTGCAACCATACATTACCACTTCGCAAATAATTTAACTGTGTATAGCCCTGTGTCAATTTGCTAGCAGACTGTGTTTGTTTGTGACAGCGAGTCACTAAATAAGTCGCAATTGTTTCTGATGATTTTTTTTTTTAAACTTTTCAGTGGGTCATTAAGTTACAATAATCTTTTTTGTATTTTTATTAAACATACAATGTTAGTAACTGTATTAAATCCTCGCTATATCATTTCCCCTATTAATAGTACTTTGGTATTGTAATATAATGTTTGTTTGTTTTTCTCTTTTCTGAGTCCTGAGTACCCCTGCAGAATGTTTTGTCCAATTGGAGATTAGTTTCTGCCAGTTACCTCAGCCTTCTTTCTTATTCAGTATGTGTAATGATGGAAGGATCATATACCAAAATAACCACTTATGTCTTGTTAATATATCACAGTAATGCAAGTGCACCCTCTAAAATGCAACAATTAAACTGTTATTGACATTTGGAATATAAGGTAAAGGTTATAATATTGTGATTCATTGTTTTTTATTGGATGTCCCCTCCATTTGAATATATTCTCACTGTACTGTGCTGAGAGATTGTTTAGATATCTGATTGAAAGATCCCTACGGAAAGAGCAAACCCTTGCGTTATTTTGGTGCATCACAGTTGTTCCTGAGAAGTAAACAAAAACACCTCCCTAATTGATGGATGTAAAAGTAAGCTCAAAATACATTAGCCAAGTCAATATCTGTAAGTCAGTTTAAATTAGGAGTTAAACTAGCCAATGCTCTTATAAGGGTTGGGTGTGACGCTGAATGCAGGTTTAAGAACCCCATTTATTGCTTTAAGATAATTTATTATTCTTTATTTTCCCCGTTCCTTGTTTCTCTAGATAGAATAGTAGTGTTATAACTAGAACTTGAGGATTCTAAACGGCCATTTGTTTTAAGCCTCCAAGTATGTCTTCTATTAATGCCTCAGCCTCGGGTTCATGTACTGTAACATTGAAAGTGCTAGATGGGGTCAGGATGTTTCAGTTCAAAAGTAATTGGCCTAATTTGCATAAAACCAACATCAATTGGATCAGAGGATTGCAGTGCACGGGGAGTCATTTCTATTTTCCTGTTTCCTTTTATTCAATTATGCTGGACAGGTATAAATGTTTTCAAGAACAGCCTCAAAACTTTACCTTTTTTTATTTCTAGCCTTTAACTGATTACTATTTATTCAGCTTGTTTACCTACAGTAAATTGATTGTTTCATTTACTTATTTTATTTATAGTTAAGTTTTAATACACATCCATTCTAAAATTTCATTAATCATTTTATTATCCATTCTAGCTTTTGTCATCTTAATCTGTTAAGCACTTTGAATTGCTCTTTTTGCATGAAAAGTATTATATAAATAAAGTTTTGACCTGGATTTGATTGTTTTAAATGTTCCATTACAATTTAGCTTAGCCTAAATTTAGTACATCCCTGTGGATGAAGAGTGTATTATTTAAATACCTGTCCTGTCTTTTACAGTTGTATATTAATACGGAAATGTGAGGAACCGCTCCCTCACCCATCATTTGGATTTTCTTAAGTATTGCATTTAATAGCAAAACAACGCTTCCCCAACACACCAAACAGGGACCTGATGTTATAGGCCAAGTTCTTCCATCCACTTTTTCAACACAAGTGAGTTCATACACCTTTTCCCTTGAAAGTTCAGCATGATGTAGCCCAGGTCATACATCCTGAGTGGGATTCTTTATCTTTCCTCCTATATTTGCATATTGTTTTCCTGGCCAAATCTCGCGATGTTCCGTTGCGATAATCTCGCGAGAGTTTCTGCATGAGGTCACGTGACCTGCCATGGTTTGCAGGAAGTAGAATTACACCAAGGTAGGAAGCATGGCAGATGCAGTGGGACACCAATGTGGGCAGAGTGGCAGGTTTGTCATGGTTGTTCTGATGCTTTCTGCTATGTGATCCTACTTGGCATTCATTGATTGTGTGTGTTATGATCTTAGGAGCCGTCTACTGTGACCTAAGCAAACAAGTTTGTGACGAGTATGATCTATGGGATTGGCCAGGTGATTTAGATGGCGAGCTAACAAAGGAGCAGGCCGCAAGCCTGTGAGCCCATACAGAGACTGGTTTACACAGTCTGAAGACTGAGCTTCCCCTGCCAGGCCAGTAGGGGGCTCCTTGCAGCCCATGAACTCATTCCCCCACACATTATTTACCCATTTCCTACTGCACCACACCTCACTCCTTCCACAGAATGTTCCTCTGTAAAACCTCTGGACTCTCATATTATACCCAGCGAGGTTTAATGAACTATGGGTGGGTGGGGAAATTGAGCCAATGGAATGATTAAATATATTCAGGAACTGTGACTAAAAACATTGTGACTTTCATGAATTTATTTTCCTTTTTTTGTGTTTATTTATGAATGGCCATTCGAATCTAATATTTCACTGTTTGTTGTTGTTTGTCGCATTCTAAATATATATATATATATATTATATCCTACATGGTCTTCTTTATTTCAGTCTGTCAACTCTCTCCCAGAGTTGTCTCTTAGAATTTTCTGAACCATTAGCCCATTGTTAAGAGTATTAAAATTCTTCAAGTACTGTTTGCACACATATATGGTGCATAAATCTGGCGAGCTAGCCAGGAGAGAGTTGCACAGAGCTGTATTACTTTGTTAATTTCCATATTGGTTCATTGTTGCCTTTGACTTCCAATTTTCTTTTTTTTCTTTTTCTTGCTTGTCCTTTGAAAAAGGACATTTTGGCACAGTATGAGATTAAAATTCCTAACTCAGTGTTGGTTAAACACGTAATGAATTCAGACACTGACAAATAAGTTGTTGACTTTTTGGAACAGTACGCGCCATATCCAAATTTGAAGTTGTCAAAGACCCCGATAGTGTTTTCCATAATTGTATGATTCTTGAGTTTGAGTCAGGAGATGCGTTGGTTGGGTTGCACAACATTTTACCGTACGTATACAATTGTCAAACTGAAAAAGTAACATACGAGGTTGAAGAGTTGTCAACTGCTTGTTCAAACTTGGAGACTGAAGCTAAAACGCAAAATTATCTTCGCGACTTGAAAAATGTGGCTAAACTCACGGGTCAGAACTACACTGACGTTCTTAAAAGTGTGATGTCTCTGCTGGGGCAGTCTTTCAGCCAGCTCGAGCCGGGACCCTCACAACTGAAGAAGACTCCCAATGAGTGCAGTGGTGCTGGAGCGGATGTTCCAGAGCCGGCCTTAGAGGAGGAATCACAAGTCTACACTTTGATTCAGCTGCTCCCCACACGCCACAACCTTCAATGCCAGCCATGTCTCTTCCGGACATTAATCCACCACAGGTACAACGTTATGTGGTTGAGCACATTATGAAAAGTGACGACACTGCAATGCACGCTTCCTCTCAAAGACTCAGAACATTTTCTGGACGAATTCCAAGACCACAACATGAGATTGATTATGAAACTTGGTGTTCTGGCGTCACACTTCTGTTGAAAGACCCTGCTGTTTCAGATCTGCAGCGCACCAGAAAGATATTGGACAGTTTGTTACCCCCGGCGGCAGATATGGTGAAACATCTTCGACCAGAAACGCCTCCTTCAAGCTATCTCCAAATCCTTGACTCTGCTTATGGAACCGTTGAAGACGGAGATGAACTTTATGCTAAGTTTATGGAGATGTTGGTGAAAAGCCCTCGGGTTATTTACAGCGCTTGCAAGTGGCACTGAATCTGACTGTGAAGAGAGATGGAGTTTTGCAAAAAGACGTTGATAGACATTTGTTAAATCAATTCTGTCGCGGCTGTTGGGACAATGCACTCATTTCTGATCTCCGGCTGAAACAGCGCAAGTCAAATCCACCAACCTTCGATGAGTTTCTTCTGTTGCTTAGAACAGAGGAAGATCGAGAAATTGCTAAGGCCCAGCGCATGAAGCAACATCTTGGTGCCAGTAAACCCCGAGCAAGCGCACATGCTAAATATACCTATGTAGCAGCAAAAGAGAAAAGCATTGATAGTCTAACTACCATCACCCAAAAGCTTACACAGCAGTTAGCCGACATAAAAAAACAGCTGTATGCCCTAACAGCCGCCCAGTCTGGCCAAAAGCAATCTGGTCCTGAGAAATTCAACCGCGTTAGCAAGTCCACTCAGCCCTTAAACACGAGTAGACCCGCACCACGGCCTTCTCATCGGAATGCATTCTCAGGCCCTAAGACAGGTTATTGTTATAATTGCGGTGAAGATGGCCATATAAAACCAAATTGTGACAATCAGCCCAATCCTTCACTTGTTGCAGCTAAAAAGAAACAGTTCAGTGACAAGCAGAAAAAGTGGCAAAGAGAAAACCCTCATAGCAGCCCGTCGTTAAACTAGATCGGGTTCTCGTTGAGGGACGAACGGGAACTGCAGAGGACAGACAAAGTCCCACCACGCAGCCACCGACAAGATGCACCAATTTGTCACATGCAGTCCCTGCTAAGACAAGCCAATTGCCACATGGGTTGATTGGGTCAAGGTGTATGGGTCAAGTAGAAATTGCTGGTCAAAATCTCCAATGCTTACTAGACACTGGGTCACAAGTTACAACAATCCCTGTCTCACTGTACAATCAACACTTCTCCCATCTTCCTGTGAAATCATTGGATGATCTGTTGCAAGTAGAGGGAGCTGGAGGCTAGGTCGTCCCATATGTGGGCTACATAGAAGTGATTATCACTTTTCCTAAAGAGTTTGTTGGTACTGATATGAGTGTATGTACTTTGGCACTAGTGGTTCCAGATGTTCAAAGTGGGTTCCAGTATCACGACCTCATTGGAATGAACACACTTGAGTCACTGTATAACAAGCATTTAGAGAGTGACAGTGTCAGTTTTAAACCCATTAAGCATGGCTACAGAGCAGTCCTCCAGTTGCTCCAGTTGCGACACCAGCAGGCCCAAAGATCAAGTGAAGGTGTTGTAAGATTGGCTAGTAAGTTACCTGTCAGGTAACTGTTCCAGCCGGCCATACTTTGGCTGTCGAAGGTTCTCTCGGCACCAGTATACCATCATCTGGTGATTGGGTGCTGGTAGAGCAGCCATCTACTCCCCTGCCTGGGGCTTTATGTGTGCAAAGCTGTCTTGTGTCCCTGCCAAAACAAGCACCCCATAATGTCCCAGTAGTCATTACAAATGAATCGGAACAACCTATAACATTTCAACCGTTTAGTATTATTGCTGAGGTCGCAACAATTCCACAGATACTCTCCCATAATGTCATATTCGGATGTTCAAAGAACGCAGACAACGTCGATTTACATTTTGACTTTGGTGATTCTCCCATCCCTCCGGATTGGAAGGAGAGGGTTATCACCAAACTCAGAGATATGCCGGAAGTGTTTTCGCAACATGATTTAGACTTTGGCCGTACGGATCGCGTAAAGCATCATATTCGTCTTCATGATGAAACTTCATTTAAACACCGTGCGCGTCCTATCCATCCAAACGATATTGAAGCAGTTCGCAATCATTTGCGGGATTTGTTAAAGACGGGAGTAATAAGAGAATCGGAGTCACCATTTTCTTCACCGATTGTAGTTGTCCGGAAGAAGAACGGTGATGTTCGCCTTTGCATTGATTATCGTAAATTGAACATGCAAACGATAAAAGATGCTTATGCGTTACCAAATTTAGAAGAATCATTCCCGGCACTCACTGGTTCGCGTTGGTTTAGCGTACTTGATCTAAAGTCCGGATATTACCAGATCGACATGGAAGAAGTTGATAAGCCCAAAACTGCATTTGTTACTCCCCTCGGGTTTTGGGAGTTCAATAGGATGCCTCAAGGCATGACAAATGCACCAAGCACCTTTCAACGCCTCATGGAGAAGTGCATGGGTGATTTGCATTTGAAAGAGGTTTTAGTCTTTCTAGATGATCTCATTGTCTTCTCAAACTCCCTCGAAGAGCACGAGAGTCGTTTACTTAGAGTTCTCCATCGACTTCGAGACTATGGCCTGAAGTTGTCGCCGGAGAAGTGCAAGTTTTTTCAATCTTCGGTGCGTTATCTCGGTCATGTGGTCTCTGAACACGGAGTAGAAACAGATCCGGAGAAAATTAGTGCATTAAAATCTTGGCCAGTTCCTCGAACGTTAAAAGAACTACGCTCGTTCCTTGGATTTGCGGGCTACTACCGCAGATTCATAAATAACTATGCAGCCCTGGCCAAGCCTTTAAATGACTTAACGAAAGGTTACATCCCTTCTCGTCGTAATTGCAGTAAACATCACTCTGCTGTTAAAAGCCTGGATGCAAAACAACCTTTCAACAAGAGATGGACAGCGCAATGTCAGTCTGCCTTTGATACGTTAATTGACAAGTTGACAACCGCCCCAGTGCTTGGATTTGCCAATCCCAACCAGCCCTACATCTTGCATACGGACGCCAGCACCATCGGCCTCGGAGCTGCTCTTTACCAGGAGCAAGAGGGGAAGCTCCGTGTTATAGCCTATGCAAGCCGTGGGTTATCCTCCAGCGAAGCAAGGTATCCAGCCCATAAACTCGAATTTTTGGCTTTGAAATGGAGTGTAACTGAGAAATTTCACGACTATCTCTATGGGGCCAGCTTCATTGTCATTACAGATAACAACCCGTTGACGTATATCCTGACATCTGCCAAGCTAGATGCTGCTAGTCACCGATGGCTTGCTGCATTGTCCACTTATGACTTCAAACTGCAGTACCGTGCTGGTAGCCAAAATAGAGATGCTGACGCCCTCTCCAGAAGGCCACATCCTCCGTCACCTGATAATTGCATCCAGACGGAGTGGGATATGGTGCAGCAGTTCACCAGGGATCATGTGGATGAGGAAAGCAATGGTTCTGTTGAACTAGTAACAGATGTGGTAGCAGCCATTTGCCACAGCTCTCTCCTAAGAACTCAAAGCCTTGATAATTCAGCTGTGAGCAGCATCACCCTGGTAGAAACTATGAGCATGTCTGCTACAGTCATTCCTGACTCCTATTCTAGTGAGTCCCATGGGTTGCCAGTGGTTCCATCGTTGTCTCTTTTGGATCTCAAGGAGAAGCAAAGATCAGACCCTGCGTTGAGGGAAGTCATCCACCAACTTGAAACTGGTGAAAAAGTTCCCCCTACTGCCAGAGCTGAAATTCCAGATCTTCCGCTTCTGTTGCGTGAATGGAATCGTCTTGAGCTCCAAGATGATGTCCTGTACAGAAGACGGCAGGAAGATGAACATTTGTCTTTCCAGCTTGTGTTGCCAGAAGCGTTACGCCCTGTGGTCCTCAGCAGTCTCCACAATGATATGGGGCACATGGGCATCGACAGAACGCTCGACCTTGTCCGATCTCGTTTTTTCTGGCCACATATGTCTGCAGACGTCGAAGCCAAGATCAAGACCTGCGATCGTTGCATTCGACGGAAAGCCGTGCCAGAACGAGCTGCCCCCTTAGTAAACATCCAGACCAGTCGACCACTTGAGCTGTTGTGTATGGACTATCTATCGCTTGAACCTGATAAGAGCAATACCAAAGATATCCTGGTTCTCACTGATCATTTCACTAAGTACGCCATGGCTTTTCCAACTGCCAATCAACAGGCGAGAACTGTTGCAAAGTGCTTGTGGGAGAATTTTATTGTGCATTATGGGTTTCCTGAGCGCCTACACACAGATCAAGGGCCTGATTTCGAGAGTCATCTGATCAAGGAACTCTGTGCCATAGCTGGCATTAAGAAGAGCCACACCACACCTTACCATCCTCGTGGGAACCCTGTTGAGAGGTTCAACAGGACTTTGCTCAGCATGTTGGGTACATTGGACCCAGAGCAGAAAACGAGGTGGAAGGAGTACGTTAAGCCGCTTGTTCATGCTTATAATTGTACCCGAAACGAAACCACCCGTTTTACTCCATATCAGCTGATGTTCGGCCGTTGTCCAAGACTTCCTGTGGACCTAGCTTTCAACTTGCCTGTCCGAGGACCACTGCCTCGTTCGCACTCTCAATATGTGCAAAATCTGCGTTCTCGGCTGGAGGAGAGTTACCAGTTGGCTTATAAGAACTCTGTGAAGTCTGCGGAAAGAAACAAGTCTAGATTTGACCAAAGGGTGAGGCCAGTCAATCTGGAAGAGGGGGATCGCGTGCTTGTCCGTAATGTAAGGATCAGAGGCAAGCATAAGTTGGAGGATAAATGGGAGAAGGACATCTACGTTGTGACTAGACGTGCTGGTGATCTTCCTGTTTATTCTGTGAGACCTGAAACTGATCCAAATGGAAAAGTACGTACCTTGCATCGGGACCTTCTTCTTCCTTGTGGATTCCTCCCTCCAAGCAAAGAACCTGTACCACAAGTGGTTGTCCCTGCGCGTAGGCCCCAAACCAGAAGTCTGCAGAAATCGGATGGGGACCTGGAGGAGAGTTTGGATGAGGATGAGGAGGAATGGTGTTCTTCCAAACTTCCAGTTTTACCCACTGTGCAGTTCAGTGTTGAAGGGACACTTCCCGCACGGTCAACAAGCAGTATCCCGGAACAGTTGTTTCATTTACCTGTTGAGGAGGAATCGACTCTGTCGTCTGCTGCTGTGGATCAATCTATGGCCGAGGAGGGAGTCGTTCCTGAGGAAGATGATGAGTTGGAACTGGACCACTTACCTGAGCCTGAACCAGTTCCTGAAAGAAGAACGCCTGTGGGAGATCCAGAGCTTGACGTCCCAGTAGAGACATCACCCGAGTCAATTATCCTGTCGCCTTGCTCCACTGACGTACCCTCTGTGGTTCCTGAGCTCGTTGATGGCTTGGCCGAGCAGCCTGTTCGTCGTTCTGTCCGACGGCGTCAACCGCCTTCACGCCTTCAGTACACTGCCTTGGGTAGACCATTGATTTCGGTAGTGCAATCTTTGTTCCACAGTTTAGCGGATGCATATGGGGAAGTTTTTACCATGCCTATACCTAAACCGGTATGTACTCAAGTCCATGTTGTTTAACATGCTCAGGAGTTGCATGGTTTTAAGGGGGGAGGGTGTAGCCCAGGTCATACATCCTGAGTGGGATTCTTTATCTTTCCTCCTATATTTGCATATTGTTTTCCTGGCCAAATCTCGCCATGTTTCGTTGCGATAATCTCGCGAGAGTTTCTGCATGAGGTCACGTGACCTGCCATGGTTTGCAGGAAGTAGAATTACACCAAGGTAGGAAGCATGGCAGATGCAGTGGGACACCAATGTGGGCAGAGTGGCAGGTTTGTCATGGTTGTTCTGATGCTTTCTGCTATGTGATCCTACTTGGCATTCATTGATTGTGTGTGTTATGATCTTAGGAGCCGTCTACTGTGACCTAAGCAAACAAGTTTGTGACGAGTATGATCTATGGGGATAGGGCCAGGTGATTTAGATGGCGAGCTAACAAAGGAGCAGGCCGCAAGCCTGTGAGCCCATACAGAGACTGGTTTACACAGTCTGAAGACTGAGCTTCCCCTGCCAGGCCAGTAGGGGGCTCCTTGCAGCCCATGAACTCATTCCCCCACACATTATTTACCCATTTCCTACTGCACCACACCTCACTCCTTCCACAGACTGTTCCTCTGTAAAACCTCTGGACTCTCATATTATACCCAGCGAGGTTTAATGAACTATGGGTGGGTGGGGAAATTGAGCCAATGGAATGATTAAATATATTCAGGAACTGTGACTAAAAACATTGTGACTTTCATGAATTTATTTTCTTTTTTTTGTGTGTTTATTTATGAATGGCCATTCGAATCTAATGTTTCACTGTTTGTCGCATTCTAAATATATATATATATATATATATATATATATATATATATATATATATATATATATATATATATATATATATATTATATCCTACATGGTCTTCTTTATTTCAGTCTGTCAACTCTCTCCCAGAGTTGTCTCTTAGAATTTTCTGAACCATTAGCCCATTGTTAAGAGTATTAAAATTCTTCAAGTACTGTTTGCACACATATATGGTACAATGAGGAGGTGTTCTTTTAAGGTCCCCTTTTATATTCACCAGAAAAGGGGAGATAGTGTCCATTCAGTCATTGTGTGCAGACTGACACCCTTTTTTTTTTCTTTTCAGGGCGAAAGTCTGTGCCTCTCATCAGTATTCACTGGTTCTTCCTTCTGTCATTGGGAGGAGAAAGAGCAAAGCAAGGAGGTGGTTGCGACGGAGCCGTGTGACGCCTTTGATGGGGCTCTGGGTATGTATTTTGGAATGCACCCGGTGCTCTCTTTCCTCTGCCCACGCACCCCCCCCCCCCATCACCTCTAATGCCCACCTTTCCAAGGACATTGGTGACTGTGATCTGAGCATAGACATGACCTGTTGGTGGTTGGGAGACGGCGCAGCCCCGCAAGCTCCTGCTTAGGTGTTGAATTTAAATGTCTTTCCCTTCCAGACTGGTCCTGTGTGGGCTCTATTTTCTGCTGAAAGCACTGTGGGACCCCCTTTTATTTTAATCAGTTATATTAGTAATAATTTCTTCAGTATTAGTTATGTTAAAAATATACTAATTTATATGTTTGCTCTCTCTCTGACAGGGATGGTCTATGTGGCATTAACCCTGTTATATCTGCTTAAACTGTTGTTCTAATTATTCCCTTGCTTATTTTAATCAATACTTCCTGCATTTTTTCATCTAATTTTCTATCTTAGTCTCTGCTCTTCCTCCTGGTTTCTCCGCTTTTCCTCTTCTCTTGCTTAGGTTCCTCCCGTCTAACCTCTGTTGCATCTGTCTCGCTCACCTTGTGCAAATTCATCTTTCAGGCAAAACTGCTCCATCTTTTGACCTATAGAGGTTATTCCAGTTTCTACACTTACTCTTTCCTTCCATCACTTTCCACTTAACCACCTTTAGCCACTTACTGTTCCCTCCTATCACAATGCACTGTCACTCCCACAGAACACATCTGAATCATAATCATTCTATATTTTATCAATGTAATGCCTTTCTTAATTTTGTCAATTTGATAAATGTCTTGTTCATCTAATGTAAATAAAACAATAATACACATGGACCACCACAATATTTTATCAACATGTTTCAAGTTCTTTTTTCAGAGATTTAACCATTATTTATTTATTTCAACCAAAAAATCTGTTTGCTTTTCAATCAACCCTTTATCAATGCAGCTTGTATTTTTATTCTTAGTCAGCCAATTTAATCCTTTTTAGAAACACACTATATATTTTTGACACCGTCTAGATTTATGCACCATCCTCAACTCTGCGTTCTGGTGGACTTTGGATAACGACCACGTTAACTGGGATCGCTTCCCATTTGTCTTCGCTGTTTCCCTCAGAAATGTCCTGAGAGACAGATTTCGGCTGTCCTCTGTTTGCGTGCGTAGATGTATTAGCAGCACATGAGGAAATATATTCGTAGGGGTGGCCAGATGGGGCCACTTGAAATTTTGGGGTGGCACACCAAAACCATAAACCATAATTTCAGAATTGTATTCTACTGTTATAGTAAACCAGCCCGTAGAATACTATCTTAGACTAGACTTAAGGAAACTCCTACTGATATACTTTGGTTTATTGTGTTATATTAAATGTTACTAATGATATAATGTGCATAGACTAATAAAACACTGCAGTTAACATTTATAGTTGTACAACAATTCTGTTTTATTTTTCAATTATATTTGGCATAAGGTCAGAGCTGGCATAAGGGAACTAAGCACTTCCTTAGGGGCCCCGTAAATGCTGAAATTGAACAGTATACGGATGTCACAATTTATGAAAATGTGAATATTACTCCATTTGATTTAGTTTTGTTTGAGTGTAGATTATTTAAAAAAAAAGTTAATTGTTTAAATGTTTGTGTATTATCTAGGATAGTTTCTTTGTAACTAATTGTGTTATTTTTTAATGAATATTCTATTTGTATTTTAAAAATGGTGCAAAAATATTTAAATTAAAGACGTTTAAACCAATAAAAATGTATATACTCTACCAATTAATTTAGAAAAACTTTTTAATTACATTTAAATATTTGAATTAAATTAAAGCAAAATTTAAAATAACATTTTAATATTACTTTCTATTTTGTCTGACCTTCAGATTGTCCAGATAATATTAATAAATACCTCTGATTGATTCTTAGGATCACCCAAATAGACTCCGCTTACTTTTCCAGATTAGACCAAATCTTTATAGAAATGCTGTTATTGTGGGTAGTGGTCTTACAGTCATAAGACTTTGGGCCAGCTCTGCATAAGGTGTACATTTACTGTGAACAAAACAGTTACTGGGGAAAAGCAGATACCAAGAACTTTAATGAACTCTCTATTCACTAATTTATCGTAATCAGAATTGAAGGAGGCTGAGAGAGGCAAAATCAATTTTTCTGATGGAATAATATTAATAATAAGCCCCTCTCATAATTATCAATTATCGCTGTAATAATGGCCTATAGTTATCTCTATTCAGACTAATATAACTCAACTACTAAAAAATATGAATCACAAAGCTTTAAGTGATTATGTCATTATTTGTATTTCAGTGATGATCTGTCTGTGTGAAAACATGTCATAAACACATCAAAAACTTCTGTAACAATATACTGTAACCATCTGGCACTTAAAAAGCACATGTCACGACACATTTCCCAATCTTCTTTTACTAAAGAATATTTTCGACTTAACAACTTAGCCTTTTTTGTCTGCTTTCTTATCTCTTAACTTTTGCGCTGAGCTGTTACTGTTTGAGCTTCGCAACAACATCTGGGGGGAAGCAGGTGCGCTGCTGGCGGAGAAGAGAGCTGGCTGCGATTGAGGGTCTGGAGCAGCTTACCGGCCCAGCTGTGCATTAGGGATGAAGTTCATAGGTACACGCTGAGCTGTTGCCGTCTAGGCGCGCAAAAGCTGCCGAGAGGGAGGGGCAGGGGAGAGAGCAGGCTACTGCGTGTAATCAAAGGTCTAGTGCAGCTTACCTGCCTGGCTGTGTATTAGGAATGAAATTCACAACTGATGACACTAAAATTTATCATGGCCGGTGGGGTGGCCAGTTGGGTGGCCGGGAGTCGGTCTGTTGTTCTCTGTTGTTCTCTGTTGTGCTGATTAAACAGAAAGTATTCTCTCGAGCTTCGGAATTCTTCTACCCTATTTTTAATAAGATCGCAGTTCTGATCATTGGTGAGAATTTTTGGTCTCTTTTCAGCAGGTTCAGACGCATCGTTGTTCTGAGCAGCATCCTTTAAAGTTGCTTTAGTATCCATTGAAGAGTCTTTCTTCTTTTTATTTAAAACAATTGTTATGGGTTTATTTAGTCTTATGATTCATCTGCACTTTGTAATCAACTGTGATGCACATTTACTTAATGTTGTAGAATTAGTTGGAATTTTTAGTCTTATTGAGTGACGCCTTTACCCCGAGTCATGGTCAGAGTGTTTTGATAACAATAGTACCCATCTTCCGTTACCATGGAGATTACTCTTTTACCAGGCTATATTAAAATGTCTACCAAAGTTCAAAGCTCCTAATCTGAGAGAAAGGCGCCACAAAGTCTAGGGTTTTGCCTTGAGAATAGTGTATTATTAAAATAAAATTGATAGACCAAGGTTGCTGGAAATAATATAAGCTTGTTGTTGTTGGATTGAGACGGGTCAGTATTCCGGCGTTTCTGTGTAATATTACTGTCCTCTTGTATGATCAATTCTAATCGCATTGAAACCCCCAAAAAACTTAAAAGGAATCTCTCTCATTTAATTAAGAGTCTAGAATCCGATCAGAAAAAAAATAAAAACGGCAATGAATCTATATAGTTAAAAACACCAGGAATGCAAAAACTTAGATGAACTATAAAACTCTTTTTTATCGAAACTGGTATAAATGTTATAGAGTATTTATTTAAATATTATTTCTTAATCTTTCCTTTTTTATCCTCAGTAATTTTTTCTGAACACAGTTACAAATATTTTAACATAAACTCATTTAAAGTTATTGACAGAAAATACACACTTAAAAATTCATTCTTGATACACTATGCTCCCCTTTGTTTTTTAAACTGCCGATACAAAGTGTAAATGCCCCAAGCCAAAAAATAATAAAGACAGAAAATTTTAGGAGCTAACTTTCAAATGCCAAAAGATATTAAAGATGGAAAATTGTAAGAGCTAACTTTTAGATTCTCATTAAATTATTTTACTGCGGAGGTTTAGACAAATCTGTCACAAACTCGTAGTTTGACAACAGTCAGATTTTCGGTAGCGGTACTCCGAAAAACGCTCCGCAGAACCGGACAGACAGCACAAACCTCCTTTTATTTATCATTAAAGCATATATTTAAAGCTTGTTTGTTTCAACCTTGCTTTTCAGCCTAAAATGCATCATACCGCTGCTCAGACCACGTCTGCTGCTTGTCTTAGACAAAGCTGTGCCGCTGGAACTGGCACAACTCTGACAACCGACTATTTTAGTGACTGCTTGTTATGAAAAACGACTCGTGGGTGTCAGCGTGAAGCCAAAAGGAGAGGATCTTCCATCAGCAACGAACTTCCCACACAGCGCTCCTCGCGCAGCCACGACAACTATTATCCTTTATGTGTTAATATATATATATTCTAGTATAGTTCACTTCACTTATCCATCAATACACACACCTATATATTTATATATTTTTAAATAATAGTTTATACTCGAGTTTTCAATCATAAGACTCTTACTTTCACACAGAGTTGAGATCTCAACACACACACTTTCTCCGCTCTTTCCCGTTTATACAAAGACTGACATATATTTCTTCCAGCCATTATGTCAATCTATCACCTCCACTTTAGTTATGTAGGATTGAGTCAGGTGAGAATGATTTTTCCCCAGATTGTCCTAGAATGTCAAACTTCTACTCCCCAGACTATTTCTGAAGGAGCGGACATTCACCAGGTGTTTAAGATTCACAGGACAACCTAAGTTTTAGATTCAACCCAACTACTATCCTCTAAATGAGAGTTTATTTTGAATCCAGAGGTGCAAAACAGTTTCCTGGAAGCTGTTTTTATGTGATTCCACTCTCCAATCACTCTCACACTCACTCCAAAACTATATCTACACTGCAGTTAAGTCTCTTTATTTTAGTCATCCACTCACGTGATCTGGTAATCCTTTTCTTCCCACCAGATCTGTCACTGGAGAAACGTCGCCCTTTTCCTTCGTAGCCAATTCTAGGAACCCAGACTCTGTTTAGTGGTCACTTTGTGGGGCTCAGTTCACGGGCGTCGACCTTGCCCAAGCACCGACCAGATCTGTCGCTGGAGAAGCGTCTTTCCTCAGTTAGCGGCGCTCAAACACAGAGCTTGTCTCGCAAGTTCCTTTTTTCCTTTAAACAGACAGAGTCAACATTAAAATTGAGAATCATCAGACCAAAATTCACCTATTAAATTATTACCGCGCTTGCCAGATTGCTTAGAAAATGACCAGAGACTTTATCAACGGTCAGTCCTCAGTTCCCCATCATCCTGTTAAACTCAGATTAATAATTCACATCAGTATTTCCTCAAAATATTTCATCAACAATCCACTTACTTTTCTGCTTTACTCCTGTAAAACCATTGCCCGCATTCTCCACCAAATTACTGGATTTCAAATTTTATCTCCAAATTGTCCGCTGTTGTGGATCAACACCGCCCATCAATCAAATTGCTGCTTTATTCAATTAATGAGGATCCATCCAGTCCTCCGAGGGCTCAGTCAATGGTATCTGTTCCAAGAGGCAAGAAGAAAAGACATAACACACCAGATCTGGATATTGTGACACGCACCTGCGCAGGACGGGCTCCACCAGGGAGTGGAAGTCCCGTTCATTCAAAGCTCATCTCTTTTATTGAAGATAGCAAACATCACATGATCTGGTTACATCCAGTATTTTTTCATAGCACCACATACACATACGTTGTCAGCAAAAGAATCACATATTTTCCCACACTCTGCTTCTCCGAGACCTTGAACACTCCGCTTAATCTTTGAGTCATCTTTCTCCTCCTTTCACTCCCTGTTCTGCTCCCAAACTCCGTTTTAATAGACTCAGCTTTGTTCTCCTTTATGAGCACACACACACATTAATTATTATTGAATACACTGTATAATAATATGGGATTAAGAATGCAATACCTCACAGAGATGTTCTCAGGAAGCCTGCAGATGTGTTTTGTGACAGTAACTGTGAAAGCTAGATATCACAGAGCAGCTATAAACACTGAGTTCCCCCTGATCACAGGTTCACAACAACTTTGAGTACATGACCCTAATGACCCTAATGACTTACAGTGGGGCAAAAAAGTATTTAGTCAGCCACCGATTGTGCAAGTTCTCCCACTTAAAATAATGATAGAGGTCAGTAATTTTCATCATAGGTACACTTCAACTGTGAGAGAGAATTTGAAAAAAAAAATCCAGGAATTCACATTGTAGGATTTTTAAAAAATTTATTTGTAAATTATGATGGAAAATAAGTATTTGCTCACTTCAAACAAGGAAGATCTCTGGCTCTCACAGACCTGTAACTTCTTCTTTAAGAAGCTCTTCTGTCTTCCACTCGTTACCTGTGTTAATGGCACCTGTTTGAACTCATTATCTGTATAAAAGACACCTGTCCACAGCCTCAAACAGTCAGACTCCAAACTCCACTATGGCCAAGACCAAAGAGCTTTCGAAGGACACCAGGAAAAGAATTGTAGACCTGCACCTGACTGGAAAGAGTGAATCTACAATAGGCAATCAGCTTGGTGTGAAAAAATCAACTGTGGGAGCAATTATCAGAAAATGGAAGGCATACAAGACCACTGATAATCTCCCTCGATCTGGGGCTCCACGCAAGATCTCATCCCGTGGGGTAAGAATGATCATGAGAACGGTGAGCAAAAATCCCAGAACCACACGGGGGGACCTGGTGAATGACCTGCAGAGAGCTGGGACCAAAGTAACAAAGGTTACCATCAGTAACACACTACAACGACAGGAAATCAAATCATGCAGTGCCAGACATGTCCCCCTGCTTAAGCCAGTGCATGTCCAGGCCCGTCTGAAGTTTGCCAGAGAGCACATGGATGATACAGCAGAGGATTGGGAGAATGTCATGTGGTCAGATGAAGCCAAAGTAGAACTTTTTGGTATAAACTCAACTTGTCGTGTTTGGAGGAAGAAGAATACTGAGTTGCATCCCAAGAACACCATACCTACTGTGAGGCATGGGGGTGGAAACATCATGCTTTGGGGCTATTTTTCTGCTAAGGGGACGGGAGGACTGATCCGTGTTAAGGAAAGAATGAATGGGGCCATGTATCGTGAGATTTTGAGCCAAAACCTCCTTCCATCAGTGAGAGCTTTGAAGATGAAACGTGGCTGGGTCTTCCAACATGACAATGATCCCAAACACACCGCCCGGGCAACGAAGGAGTGGCTCCGTAAGAAGCATTTGAAAGTCCTGGAGTGGCCTAGCCAGTCTCCAGACCTCAACCACATAGAAAATCTGTGGAGGGAGTTGAAAGTCTGTGTTGCTTGGCGACAGCCCCAAAACATCACTGCTCTCAAGAAGATCTGCATGGAGAATGGGCCAAAATACCAGCTACTGTGTGTGCAAACCTGGTAAAGACCTATAGTAATCGTTTGACCTCTGTTATTGCCAACAAAGGTTACATTACAAAGTATTGAGTTGAATTTTTGTTATTGACCAAATACTTATTTTCCAACATAATTTACAAATAAATTCTTTAAAAATCCTACAGTGTGAATTCCTGGATTTTTTTTTAACATTCTGTCTCTCACAGTTGAAGTGTACTTATGATGAAAATTACTGACCTCTGTCATCATTTTAAGTTGGAGAACTTGCACAATCGGTGGCTGACTAAATACTTTTTTGCCCCACTGTATATATGTATATATTCTTACTACTTCAAAATACAGATTGGTTCAGAGAAGATTAAGAACAGAAACTAATCTTATTAGCCGTATTTGAAAAATTAAGCGGATTGGTATTGAACATATATTTTTTGGCATAATCTGTTTTTCTTCTTCAACATTTTTAATAGATCTGGAGTAAACCACGGTTTTCTTGACATGTGTGATTGATTTTTTTTTTAATAGCAAAGTGGAAAAGTATCTTCATAATGTATTTTAATTTGCTGCAAGAAAATTCTATATATGCTCTATTAGTATTTAATTCAAAATAAACTTCATTCCATTCCAAGTATTTGCAATCTTATATTTAATTTTTTTCACATTTAGTCTTTTCGTGTTTCTCTTTAACACCAAGGTCTTCTTAAGTTTTAGACTCTTCACCTAGGACAAACATGAAATATAGGAAAGTGGTCTGACATATTTGAGTAAATAACCCCGTATTTAGTCTCATAATTTAGATTATTTGTGATTATATTATCAATTAAAGTTGAACAATTATCACTCTTGTGGATTTGTGAATTAATGGGAAAAATAACTTGAGTAAAGAGTATTAATGAATTTATCAGTGTATGCATCCATTTTACTTTTAAGAATGTTGATATTAAAATCTCCTAAAATGTAGCTAACCTTTTTTTCAGAATTTATTATGTCAAGAGAAGTAGATAGACTTTTAATGAAATGATTAATACCAAAATCTGGTGGTCAGTAAATAACCCCTATAATAATTATATTCTTCTCCGCTGAAGAACCCATAAGCTCCATAAAAAGCAAGTCTATCCCACTTTTATCTGACAAGAGCATTAGATCATCTCTTAGTTGATGTATATATTTTTTTCTGAATAAAGAGACAGACACCACCTCCTACTCTGTTCTCACTAACATGACAGGACTGATCATTTGGCACCTTAAAATAATCCCATTAATCTTTGGTAAACCATGTCTCTGTAATCACAATAACAGAAAAATTATATTTGAGAGAGTTTAGAAAATGTGTGAATTCATCATAATTTTAAGGTAAACTTTGTATGTTTAGATGAAAAGTTGAAAATGCATCAGAATTAACATTTACAAGAAATTCATTAAAACTCTCCATACTATAATATTTGCAAAAGTTAGTTTAATTGAAAACTGGCATTTAATTTAGAGTACAAATGTACATCAGGATCAATGTCAAAGCTGTAGGAGTCCACAAAATCACAGTCCCTTTGGGTCTCTGTGAAAGCTGAGGTACTTGCCATCAAAGAAAAAATACTACTACCAGAGTTTTAAGAGAATAGTGGTATAGATTATTCTCTGAAAGATAATCCTTCTAAATATTAAGCACTTGGTTTAGTTGAGGGGCCTTTTTGAAGTGGGTAAATAAAAAGTCTGTCATACTTGCTGCTTTCATAGCTGGAAGAAGTTATTTTGTTTTCTGCTGGACGGCTTCAGGAAAATCCTCATTGATGACGACCCCAGTGCCTTTCAGCCTCTTGGCCCGATCCAGCACAGCAAATTTATCCTTCAACAACAGAAATCTCACCACAATAGGGCATGGTTTATCTGAGTTACCAGCCTTTCCAGCTCTATGTACCCAATCCAATTCGATTTTGGAGTGATCCAGTTGTAGTTTCTCCATAAAAAGCTCCCGGATTTTTTATTCACAGTCCATCACACTTTCGTTTCCAGCCTCTTTGATGCCATCAGTCACAATGTTGTTGCGTTTAGATTGGCCTTCTAGAAGCACTGTCTTTTCAGAGTATGTTAGTATACTTTTGAAGATAGTGTCCAGGTCTGACCTGAATTCATTGCAATTCTTTGTCAAAGCGAAAATGAAAGTTTAAAATCATCTACATCCTTCTGAGTCAATTAGAGACTCAGCTTGAAGTCATACATTTGCTTTGTCAGCTCATCTATTCTCTTATTAGAAGAGTAAACAAACACCGTAAGACATGATTTAAAGCTTCTTTCTTGCTGTTCAAGCAATGTTTTGTAAAAGTCTTTTTATTGATCTACCAACTCATGCATCTGAAACATGGTGACATACTCCTCTGTGGTGTTTTGTTACTTCCCTTATGTAGCATGGCAGTAGCCTGTCTTTCAGAAGTGCTAAAAGTAGAGGTTTAAATAGCTGGTGCAAACGTTTAGTAAATCACACTGCACCTGGAACGCCTACTTATTTGCCTTTTTTCCTTCCAATATTTTGTGTGATTTTATAGAAATGCCCAGATTTCATATAATATTGCATATTATAAGGTTTATTAAAAAAGAAGGTTTGAAGCCTAGTCTTAAAAATAAGTAGAGTTTCTGCCTCATGGACTAAAACTGTTAGCTGGTTCCACAGAAGAGGAGCGTGATAAGTAAAATAAAAGATCGGCTTCCCATTCTACTTTTAGAAATCTTAGGCTACGTTCACACTGCAGGTCTTAATTCCGAGTTTTTGATCAAATTCGTTTTTTTTGTATGGTCGTTTACACTACAGATAAAATGCGACAGCAAACGCGCTCCAGTGTGAACGTTTCATTGCTCTAAAGCGCCCCACAGGCGCAGAAGAAGATGAGATGTCACAGTGGTACGTCACACACAATGCGCTCTGTTTACGGAAGTAAAAATGGCGGCTACAGATCTAAGCGTTTTTTTCAGCAGTCTATCAATACTTGCATAGTCGGAACCGACAGAATTTTGACCAATTAATTAGAGATTCATTAGCATGGACCACGCTTACAGAGATTAGATTTGTTTTGATTAGTTCATTTATTGACAAAGGTTAGATAGATGGTGTGTCTGGAAGGATGCCTTGATGGAGGCTCGTTGACTCTGTGTGGGGGTGCAATCTTCGGAAATCGGTCTTCTTTTCGAGCCTGCTCAGGACCCCCAAAGTTGGTTATTATTTAACAAAGCAAGGAATGAGCATGGTGGAGATCGTCCAGATTATTATGAATATAAGTACGGTATGCTGAAGATGACCAACGACCTAGGATTTGAATAGTCTTGTCGGAAATGCCTGACTGAGAAGCTGAAGTGGCTGCGCCTATTCGGATGGAGTGGATTGAATAATGCTCAGGGTTGATGCCAGATCTAAATAGGATTTGACGGAAGTGATGAGAAAACCAGAATCTAGTGGCGATGCTACCGAGATCAGTGATGAAGAGAGGATCATGCGATGTGCCGTTGTTGGCCAGACGAAAGCGAATGTAGTTTGAGATGGGTTCGTAGGGGCTGAGGGGTGAGTGAAGACGAAAAAAACTAGATAGGGAAGGAAGTGCCCAGTTAATCTGTTTTGCTTTTACGGAGTGTAAAGATAAGGGTATCCTGATTAAGGTTTGAGATATCTGAAAGGCATGGATGGATGGACGGATCAAATCTGGAATTAGTAGGGGCAAATTCAGAGCAGCGTAGAAAACCGAAGTAGGCTAACAGGAACATGGATTCTAATGTAAGATTGACTAGAGGAGAAGAGTAACCGGAACAGATTGTGTGGATGCAGCGAATAAGGAGGTCAGAGGTTATAGGGAATCGTTGATTAGGTGAAGGTGCTTCTTGCTTCTTAAGACCTTTAAGTAGCATGGATATATGGCTATGGGAGAGAGCTGGACAGGGGTTGCCGGTAGCCAGTTTGAAAAAGAAATTAATGCCAGAAAGGTATGATTGGATAGTGGAAATGCGGATTTGTAGGATTGTAGGTGAATAGGTGATGAAGTGACAAATAGAAGATGGGATGAGGGAAGGAAATCGAAGGTTATACGTTACATTGAAACTTTTAAAACTGTTCCATCCTGAAAGATAAGATGAGGGAGTTCTAGGAGCGAGACTGTTGAGGATAGCATTCTGAGAAATGATGGAGAGGTCTTGAAGCTGTGAAGTTAATTGTAGATGGTTGCTAAAAACGGTGGGATCGGAGTTGGAAGAGGATCTGCATCTGGAGCCAAGGACCTGAATTTCTGGAAAGAAAGACGAGAGAGTGAATCAGCGATGGAATTTTGATGGCCAGGTACATGAGCAGCACGGAGAATGAGTGAGTCTACGAATGAACTGCATGATGAAGGTTGAACGTCATCGGCCTTTGTTTATGATCTCAACAACAGCAGAGTTATCTGAATGAATAAGGATACAGTGTTGAGACCATTCATGCCCCCAAAGTAGGGCTGCAATTACAACAGGATAGATTTCATGATGAGCGGATGAGAGAGAGGCTGACTGGAGCTGCAAACGTTCGAACTCAGAGGGCCATGTTGAAGCAAACCACCTTCCATTGTAGAAACCACCAAAGCCCGTAGAGGGTGCTGCGTCAGTAAATAGCTGGATGTCATCTGGATAAGAAATGAAGTCATTATAGAATAATGAAATACCGTTCCAAGATGAAATAAATTCTTGCCAAAGGCGCATTTCCATCCGACAAGGTTCTTCAATGGCAAGACGACCATGAAGCGAAGGGATGTTTGCTGCGGTTGAAAGAAGGTGGGAAATGAAAGATCTCCCCTGCGGAATAATTCGCAATGCATAGTTGAGATGACCTAAAAGAGACAGAATCTGTTGTTTGGACCAATAGTTGGCTAAGATGAAGTTAGAAAGAATCAGACAGATTCGGTGAACCTTTTCGAGTGGCAGAGAAGCTTGAAAAGTGGAAGAATTGAGAGTAATACCCAGGAATTCTAGAGAAGTAAGAGGACCTATAGTCTTCTCTTCCGACAGGGGAACTCCGATGTTGGAGAATGCTTCGTTTAGGTTACAGAGGCCGAGAAAAGGAGGAGATGAGGCAGGGGTGATGACAAGAAAATCATCGAGGAGATGAAGGACGTAAGGGAGGCGGTAAGTGTTAAGCAGAATCCAACACAAAGCCTCGGAAAGGGAGGCGAAGATCCGGGGGCTACTTCTGCAACCAAAGGTAAGTCTGACTGCGAAGTAATAAGCTCCTTTCCAAAAGACTCCAAAGAAACGCCAAAAGTCTGGATGAAGGGGAAGGACCTTGAAGGCACTAACAATGTCTGCTTTAGAAAGCCATGCATTACGACCTGCTAAACGGATGAGTCGAATAGCATGATCTATAGTGACGTACAGCATTGAGAAATCAGGAAATGGTATAAGGCTATTAATACTGGGAACAGAGGAATTGTGAGGTGCCGACAGGTCGATAATCAGTCTTTTCTTTCCCGAGTATTTGCGGGTTGCTACCCCAAGGGGGCTGATTCGAAAAACTGCAAAAGGGGGGCGAGCGAAAGGACCGATCATGAAACCCTCCTTAACCTCTTTAAGGAGTAAAGAATCGACTGTATCGGGATCAGAAAGGGCAGATAAAAGGTTAGAACAGTAAGTTGAGGAATCAGGAAAAACTTCAATGCCTGGCTGGAACCCGTGTGTGAAACCCTTAACCAAGAAATCGACAAATTCCGTATCGGGGTGGCTGGCCAAAGCAGAGATCAGAGCGCTCACCTTGATGGGAGTGGCGAGGTGCTGTATCAGTCAATCTGCTTTGGAAGTGGGGTTATGGGGGCAGGTGTTCCGAGAATGTGCCCCTCCGCAGAAAGAGCAGGTATGCAAGAGCCTGCAGCTAGAGGCTGAGCAACCGAGGTCATTGAAACACCGTCCTACCACCATAGTAAAGGATGGGACGGCCGCGCTTATCCATACCCCCGGAGACAGGTGCATTTGGTTTAGACTGTTGTGGCATAGATTTGGGAATCATTGGAGGGGGAGGGGCAGCTGAGGACAAACGGTTGAGGACTGATTAGCTGCGTGCCGATGATAGCCGAGGACGGAGAGGAGTGACAAGTGTACATGCAGTAGCAGGGTGGGAGAGAGGCCACAGAGGCTGCAAGATAGGGATGCCTGAGCTGCAAAGATGCGGCAATATAACTCTGAGTCTAGACAACCCCAGTATGTACCTTGGTTGAATTGGGCAAGATGACACGCTGCCTGGGATGAGAAAAGAACATGATATCGGTAAAACCCTGTTCCTCCAAATCTAAGGGCCATGTCAAGGACAATAGATAAATAATCATCTAATTCAGTCTGCCGGTCAGGAAATACTGAGCAAATGATGTCCCTATAAAGGGAGAATGCGAAAGCGAACTCTGTTGGGGTCAGATCTTTGGAGCTGGAGCTAAGAGCTGAACCTAGCTGCATCGGCCCCATTCCGGTCTGCACCTCCCGGGGCTGACCTGAGAGACCTAGAGAAGGTTGGAGAAGGAGAGCTAAATCGATGTAATTACCGTTCAAAATTTGTTGTCGTTGAGCGGATGAAACTGGGGAAGGGTGATTGATGGAAGAGGGTGGCCGAATGGGGGGTACTGCTGTGGAAAGAGTGTAATGGTTAGAAGCTGGTGTGTGAATAGATGAAAATGGCAACTGAGACGGCGGACCAGTAGAATTTTGAGGTAATGCAGCAATAGGTTGTTGGACATTTGAGCCTGTTGGTAATATTGAAGGGTTAGAAGGGGTTCCTGAAGCATGGATGGAAGCCTGAGTTGAACCTGTAGGAACCATAGAAGGGGGAATGTGGGGGAAAGGAGTTGATTGATTAAATGAAGATCCGGACTGAGATGCTAAGGAACAGAAAAAATGTGTTACGAATGAGGCAAAATTTGAGGGAAATGAGACGGAAGAAGCTTCCCCGTCAGCAGGGGGAGCTGTGGATGTTGGCCCGGCAGCTGAAGGCTGGGATCTGCTCTGAGAAGAAGTGGCGACTGAGGCTGAAGTAGGAAGTAGATTATGGGAGGAGGAAGTTTTGGTTAACGGTGAAGTACAGGGAAAAAGGAGCTTGAAGAGGGTAGATTTATTAGCGGAACGGCTGAAGGAGATTCCTCTTTCCCTGAGTGCTGATTGCAAGCGGGCTACTGTCCAAGCAGACATGTCCGGACGGTTGGAGACAGAAGAACGACGAACTCTGGGTGAGTTCCTCGGCCGGAATGAAGCCGGACGAGAATGGGGAGGAGGAGAAGCCCTCCGAGCTGGACTGCCAGAGAGATCGGGCGGAGAGTGCTGAGCTCGTGACGAGCAGGGAGCCTGAAAAGATCGGGAAGAAGAGAGGCTTGGAGCCGATCGGCCTGCAGCGCCTACTGAGGACCACTGAACTCCGGAAGAAGTCCCGGGGAGCAAGAAAGACGCTCTGCGGGAATGGGAGGAAACTTGGACCGAGTGGCCCGAGGCCAGGGAAGGAAAAAGGGGACGCGAAGCCTCGAGACGAGAACGAAGGGAGTTAGACATGCGGGGAGGAGATGGAGAAGGGCGCCGATCTAGGCGGACAAGTGTACGGCCCCGAGGCGCGGAAGTCGCTGAAGAGGGATCCGACCGAGCAGAGCGAGATGGAAGAGCTCTGGCTGACTGAGAGGACTGGCTGGAATCCCGATGAGCTGATGGAAGCCTGACATGGCGAGAGACTTGACGGACCACAGATGAAGGTGATGTAGGTCCGATGATGGAAGTCTCACTGGAGAGACACTGGTTCTGCTCACGGGCCTGGTGCGGCATGTCCGGGGCACCCGAGTCGGTGGTGCGCCGGGTTCCGGCCTCGGCCCGGGGGTCCTCGGACGCTGGCGGTGCCTGGGGCGTCTCTTATTGGCGGGGAGGCTTTTTACCATCTAGCACAGGCGCTCTTTTTAACGGGGTGCGCTTGGGACGGGAGGGGGGAGGGCGTTGAGGGTGAGGGGGGGCTAAACTCAACCTGGGTGTCTAGTGACATGTGTTTTGTTAGCAGTGTGAATGTTGGGGAGGATTTAGGTATGCCCCTGGCATGGGGGCTGGTGGATTGCCGGGGCCCCCATGGGGCTCGGCGGTACCGCTGCCGTGGGCCCCGACTGGACGTGCTGGGGCCTCCCACCCCTGGTGGATCGGGCCGAACGGGGGTGCCTATTGGAGTCAGCAGGGGAGCTGGCTCCCTGGGGTTGGCAATGGTCACCCCAGTTATTTTCTCCCCATCCCCATGCCTCTGTCCACCTGCTCCTTCATTCTACCATTCACAAGGCCTTGGGACGTGGGCACGTCACTGGGGTGCGGGATGGAGCTTCCGTCTTCGCTACCCGGTGGCGGCCTGGGTCCCGATTTTATTGAGCAATTTAGACACTACACTTGCAACATTTACAGGGAACGCACATGTAGGGACCTGGCGGTGTGGCGCCACAGGCGAGGCCCCCCCGTTGGGGGGGCCTCGCCTGTGGTGCCGGCACCCACTGGTTAAACGCATCTAGACACTGAGGGCCCGGGGGGGGAGATGGGGGTACCCGGCAGTATTCCCATGTCCCCCCCCTCTGTTTTAAGTGCACATTAGAACAACACGCAACAACACCACATTGAGCTGGGGGAGAGAGGCTGGGGGGTCTTTCCACACCCCTGTTCGTTGGACCATCAGGGGTCGGAGCCCGGATAGAACATCACGCCGTCTGGTCGGGGTCCTGGGCTGGTGGGCTGCTCTTGCCGGTGTGGGGGCCTTGGCGGTCTACTTGTCCCCGTCCTGGTGGGCAAAGGGGTCTGTCTCCTGGGTGCAGGGGCAGGGTTCTCTACTGGGGCGTCTGTCCCTGGGCCTGGGAGTATGGAGTATAGTGTACGTATGGGGGGTATGAATGAGGGTATAGCGTCCTTTTTTCGTATGTCCTGTATTTGTAAGAATGTGTACACATGAGAGGGAGGGTACGTATGAGTGTCTCTGTCTGTCTATGTCTACCTGTCAGGTTGGGTGTTTGGCTGCTCTCTGGCCTGATGCATCTTCTTCCCTCCCCGTCACTCCCCGTCGGTGATGGTTGCTCCTGCCCGCTGGTTGATGATGACTCTCGATGCATGGGGCTGGGGGTCCCGGTTGCGGCCCGGCTCGGTCCTGGTGCATGTCGGGCGGGTCCTGGGTGGTCCGGTGTGTCGGGCGGCCGCTGTTTCGGGGCGATGTCCTCCTTGGATTGACTGGGGCACCTCTTATGGGGGTGCCGGGGTTGTAGAATAGGTTGGTGCCGTCCGGTGGATCGGTGGGGACCGTGCCTGGCGCCCAGTCCTCCTGCCGGTTCCAGGACTTCAGCTGGCTGGTCTGTTCACCTGGTGGGGCTGTCCGGCATTGGCTGGGCCCCTGATCTTGGCGCCCCACGTGGGGCGGGATCTGGACCCTGGAGCTGGAAGATCTGGATGTCCAGGTGCCGGCTGGGCGCGGCCTGGGGAGGGCGTACATCCGCTGTGGCTCTTGCTGTGGCTCCCTGGCGTGTGGATGTGTGGAGGCGGGCCGGGTTGTTGGCGGTGGGTACTGGTCCGGGGTGGTGGCGGCGTGTGTTGTCCGTCGGTTGGCTGCGGGTCCTCCTTGCCTGCGGCGGCGGGCCCTTGTCGGCTGGTCCCTGGTTGGGGCCCCGCTGGGGGGCGGGGTGCCCCTGGTCCCCGTGGCCTCCGGTTCCTGGTCCGGGCCCGCCCTGGCGTAGCCGGTTACCGGCGGAGCCCGTGGGCTCGTCACTGCGATCTCTCGGGCCCCAGCATCGCGGCTGGTGGGTGCTCCCCTGGGGCTTCCATCTGTTCCTCTCTTGGTGGGTGATCGACCCTGCGCTGATCCGCCTGTGGACTCTGTACTCTGTGGGACGCTGGATGCATACATCTCTTGCCTCCTCCATGTCTGTGCCGATTCCTGTAGGACGGATTGACGGTTCCTTACACCAGCTATCAATCACTTGCATGGGGAAACCTTATTCCGACCTGCATGCTCGCACACACATAGGTGTGGGGACATAGGTGAGGACGGACATATCTTAAGCTGAGGTTATCATCATTAGTTAGTTGTTCACAGGAGCTTACCAGAAACATTTGTATTATGTTCATTAATCAATGCTTGTGTGTAGTGAATGTGTAATTCTTTGTTTATTCTACCAGATCCGAACTATTGGTTTGGTTCTGTACACTTTGTTGTTTTTGTTTTGTATTACTGTTTCTCTGCCGTCCGGCAGAGGTGGAGGACTGGGATGTTTTCTTGTGTTCTTTATTTGCCTCCCTGTCTTGTGTCGTCGGTTCGCCCCTCTGTTGGTCCGGTTTCTTTTCTTCACCTTCTTCCTTTCTCCCTTCTTGTCTCAGTTTAATGTCCATGACGTCAGGAAATTGAACCCACAGTAATCACTAATAAAGATTTTTCAAACATATACATCAAGTGGCGTACTACAGCGAAGCTGTAATACTCTGCTTGGGAAAGTAAAACTGTTGGGCTTGTACTTGGTACTCAGACACCAATTCTGAGTAGCACAATGCTAGACAGGACACGTAAAAAAAAAAAAAAAAAAAAAAAAAAGATTGTCTTGCGAAAAAGAGCTGGTTTACGAGATCAGAGTCTGAGCGACGCTGATGGCTAGGTGCTCAGGGTTTAAATAGATCATGGAGTAATTAGGGATGATAGGGTCGCATAGGGGCAAAAAAGTCGGATTTGATGCGCTTTCATCTGCAGTGTGAACGTAGCCTTAGGAACTACCACTAAACCTGCAGTCTGAGAGCAAAGTGTTATGTTAGGAACTTATGGAACAATCAGATTTCTGATCCATGTTGGCATTCTAGCAATTTTTTTTATTTTTATGAATTTTTCTTCTGATTTTTTTAACGCAGGAAAGCATACTAGTTTGCTGGCAGTCTGTGACCAGGGGTCGGACTGGTTCCGCACCACGAGACAGGCGCCTTTTAATTTTCCTGAAATTTTTTTGTTTCAGTTCTACCATTCACAAACATCTTGTTTAGTAATGGTTCGTTCTATTTGTCCACGGAACTCTGAAATACTGACTTTGGAGTGGGAAAAATCAACTGGAACCCCTTTTCAAATTAGACTTCCCACTCCGAAAGTTAGATTTGGTTTTGCTCTCACTGACTTTTAATATGGCTGCTCCTCACACAATAGTAGTTGTGGTAAAAAAAAAATTATATTTTACGAGACATAGTACGGATACATCTCAAATCCATCTTACATGTAGAGTCTGCAACTCTGATCTTAAAATTAAAAGGGGTATGTGTATATGGAAAGTACATCTTATAACGATGTTTGTAAGACGTACCACACCTACCTTGTCGTAGCCATATGGAAATCCAGAATTATTCGTTACTGGAACGCTCTTTAATCGAGTACGTCAAACCAGCTCCAAGTTCCTACTTCCGAGGTAAATATAATCCACCATAAATATTGGATAATTCCCAACAAAATTGAGACTTTTGTACTAGGACTTAAATACGTTCTCATCAAATTGTAGTCCTTTAACTAAGTATAACTTGATTACAATTGTGAAAGATGTAAAAAGTTGCAAACTTGAAGTTGATGACTGGTCTACCAAGGCAGCCCCAGGACCTGTGGCTAAAGCATCCATGTCTTTTGATAGTGAGTGGAAATAGTTTGACATGTAAAGGTCCAACTGCACAGTATCAGATCTTTTGATTTTAAGTAGAATAGTTATGTTTTTTTCAGTCAGGTTTGGGTTTGCAGATAAGTATATTGGAAAGCTGAGGTAAGTAGCCAGAAGTCTTGGGCTGACAGGGTGCCTGAACACAAATCTGCAGCTGTAGGTGCTGAGTTATTTGGATAAGTGACCAAGTATCTTAGGATTTTCATGTAGAGAAAGGTCTTTCTGGAAGCATATACAGTTGAGTAATGAGGTATGTTATGGTATTGTGATTGATTTCAAATTTAAGCATCAATGACTTGTGTGAATAAACAGCTTTTCATTGGAACTGACAAATCCCATGTGGGGTGCCCCAGGGCTTCTTCCTATTTGACATCTGTATGCCCCCAATAGCCTAGATTATAAGAAGCTACCATAACTAGACTATTGCAAGCTTTACATTGCAATGTATCCAGGTAACTGAACAAATTCAAATGCTAAACAAATGTATTGAGAAAATCAATGCACTGGAGTGCAAAAACTTGCTTCAGCTTAAACAAAATACCTAGATTTTTCAGACCCAAAGGGGACAGAAATCAAACTATTGATCAGGACTGAAATCTAAAAATAGGAAACTCATACCCGATAGACAAATTAAATTGCATAGCCTAGGTAAAGTAACTCCGGGTACCTTGTAGCTAGGCATTAGAAGAGTCTGGGGGAAAATATAAATTCTATAAAAGGGTTTGGGGTAGGTTAAAGTGACCATTAGAATAGTAAACTACCAGATATTAACAGCACGATTTAGACTAGCAAGAGTTTTACCTGGGTAAGGCCATTTCAAAAACTACAGATACATTTTTGAGGAAATACTTGGAATCATGTAGTCTTTGGCATCTCAAAGACCACATGAGAGTTTAGCTACGGTTTGAGGTCTAGGAAGCAGAAAAAGGGCAAACACAGCATGAACCATCATCACCCCCTCCTGCATTCTTTTCTCTTGAAGCGTAGGAAGATTTTACCCAGTGGTTTAAATTCCAGAGGACCATTGCTTGAGGCGATCTATTTCAGTTCAATATCAAAAGCCATGAGTACAATTAGCCTTCTTCAAAGATTAAAACTAAACTCAGCCCGTGCCACTCTAAACCCAACTGCCACCAGACTGGAGCAAAAAACAGTTTAACTTGTAAAAAGAAATAAGAAAAACAAACTTATTGTTCAGGTTTATTTGGCAACTTTATAGCGCACAATTAGGTTTGCATTTGATCCACCAATTCTGGAGAGTTTAGTAGAGGTTCTTCTGGGACAGACTTGGTCGGTGGATGGCAATGTGAGGTTTCTGGGGATATTTGACCATAGCACCAGACTGCCTACCCAAGTAATGTTTCTTTTTGGGCTTTGAGGCATCCTGGAGAGGGGAGCCAACCTGCTGCTGGGGTGGACGATGGGGGGCCTGTGGTGGGAGGCCACCCTGCTGCTGGGGAGGACGATGGGGGTTCTGCGGTGGGAAGCCACCCTTCTGCTGGGGAGGACGATGGGGGTTCTGCGGTGGGAAGCCACCCTGCTGCTGGGGAGGACGATGGGGGTTCTGCGGTGGGAAGCCACCCTGCTGCTGGGGAGGACGATGGGGGTTCTGCGGTGGGAAGCCACCCTGCTGCTGGGGAGGACGATGGGGGGCCTGCGGTGGATGATGGGGGCCCTGGGTTGGGAAGCCACTGGGATGCTGATGAGGTACCTGCGGTGGATAATGGGGGCCCTGGGTTGGGAAGCCACTGGGATGCTGATGAGGTACCTGCGGTGGATAATGGGGGCCCTGGGGTGGGAAGCCACTGGGATGCTGATGAGGTACCTGCGGTGGATAATGGGGGCCCTGGGGTGGGAAGCCACTGGGATGCTGATGAGGTACCTGCGGTGGATAATGGGGGCCCTGGGGTGGGAAGCCACCCTGCTGCTGGGGAGGACGATGGGGGCCCTGGGGTGGGAAGCCACCCTGCTGCTGGGGAGGACGATGGGGGCCCTGGGGTGGGAAGCCACCCTGCTGCTGGGGAGGACGATGGGGGCCCTGGGGTGGGAAGCCACCCTGCTGCTGGGGAGGACGATGGGGGCCCTGGGGTGGGAAGCCACCCTGCTGCTGGGGAGGACGATGGGGGGCCTGGGGTGGGAAGCCACCCTGCTGCTGGGGAGGACGATGGGGGCCCTCGGGTGGGAAGCCACCGGGGTGCTGATGGGGAGGACGATGGGGAACCTGCGGTGAAAAGCCAACCTGCTGCTGGGGAGGGTGAAGAGGGACCTGCGGTGGATGATGGCGGACCTGCGGTGGGAAGCCTTCATACTGTTGATGTTTTGAGAGTTCAGGACTCTGTGGTGGGTAACTGGGATGCTTAAAGGGTAGCTTGGGCCCTTGAGGAAGGTATACTGGGCCACCAATTGGGAAGTCCGGCTCTACAGGAAACCGCGGCACATCCAAATCAGGCCAGGAACCAGTAAGGAGGGACTCTTCATCTTTGGATCCATTGGCAAAGCTACAGCCACCTTTTTAGAGGAGATTTTAATCACATAATGAACAGAATTTGGGCAAAATTTTCGCCACTAATCTCATATTACAGTCTGCAGAAACCACATCCATTCACTTATTAAAATGTTGACATTACCCTTCAGTGGAGGTCCTCCAACAGCAAGTATTAACAGCAACAACCTGGAAGAAACATCCAAGTCAATGTAATGGCCATCAACTTTCAGCTACAGTTTGCATATAAAGTATGCCTAATTAAAACCACTCACCAAAGGAAAAAGCCCATGACTAGACCCAAACCAAGCTGACAATTCAGTGATATCTGTCCCCTACCAAAAAAATAATACAAAATACAAGCAATTGTTTTCACCTCTGTGGCTTTTAAGAGACCCAACTCCCTTAACTTGCTGTGAAATGGAGACAGGTGTGATTGCCTGAAGACAGGTGTGGCTAATTATCCTAGAGGGGTGAATGGTGTGAACCAACAAGAATATAAGACACTAAAAGTTTTCACAAAGTAAATTCAAAGAGATACCCTAAGCTGATAGCCAATAGAAAACAAACAATATTATTAGGCTGTACTTTGTTTACACATTCTTGATGAGTTTAACCAAGAAATGTGTCTTTTTTAACTTAAGTAATGAACAAATATACGACTAGAATAATGTGAGCGTTTTAAGTGGTTAACCCACTGAACAATATCAGTGAACACTTTTGGCTGCTTGATCTTTTCGATGCTCTTAAATGCTAAGAGCAAATGGCCAAATATATTTAAACTTGCCCTGATAAAATTCTCTTTTAGCTATGACTTTCAAAATATTGCATTTATTTATATAGCACCAAGACACAACACATGAAATAGCAAGGTACTTTACGAGAAAAGTTATTTCAATAAAATTATTCAAACATCCCAATCAGTTAAAAGTTTTCTATGTAAGGAATCCCAGCAGATTGCGTTGAGTCATTGGCTGCGTTTACATGCACCCAATAACCCTTTTAAAACGAGAATATTAGCCAAAACCCGGTAAAAACCCAGATTATTACCCCTTCGGTAATCCTTTTCTAAACCAGATATTTCGTAATGTAAACGTTTATCAGCTTAACCCCCTACTGATCCTATGTTCTGTTCGCAAAGAAAATTGGTATTTTGAATACAGCAACTCTGAAATTCTGACTTTGGAGAAGGAAAAATCAAATGCAACCCCTTTTCGGATCAGACTTCCCACTTGGAAAGTCAATTTTTGTTTTGCTTTGATTGACTTTCAATATGGCTGCTCCTCACATATACAATAGTAGTTGTGATTTTACCAGACACAGTAGTACAGATGGATTTCAAATCCATCTTACATGCAGAGTCTGCAACTCTGATCTTAACAAAATTAAAGGGGCGTGTGTATATGGAAAGTACATCTTATAAATATGTTTGTAAGAAGTACCACTACTACGGCTACCTGGACGTAGCCATATGGGAATCCAGAATTATCCGACAACGTTACTGAAACTCTGTTTACTCGAGTGTGCCGTCAAACCCAGCTCCAAGTTGCTACTTCCGAGGTAAATAGAATGCACCATAAATATTGGATAATTCCTAACAAAATATCTTGTCGGAGACTTTTACCAGTACTTAAATACGTTCTCTTCAAATTTTACTCATTATTTAACTAATAAGTCTAACTTAATTCCAATTGTGAAAGATGTATAAAGTTGCAAATTTGAAGTTGATGACTCGTCTAACAAGGCAGTCCCACGACGAATGTGGTCGCGCAAAATTAAGACAAAAAAAAAAGTTATTTTGCACATAACATTAAAATTTAATCATAAAAGTTCAGGAAGATGCCAAAAACCCCAATGGGCTTATAATTACACCGCCACCTATCAATAAATATAAACTTTATATTAACAGGGAGGACGATGGACGATCATACTTTCTTCTCGGTTTTGGCTAATCACATGGATTGCTCAGTTGTTCTTGGGGGAGATTTCCACTTTGGACTAAATGAAGAAATATACAGGCTCTGTACAGCAGGGACTCAGCGCAGATGGCAATCCATAGATATAGTTAAACAGTACATGAGCGATTATGGACTCTGCGATGCATGGCGATCGCTTCATCCCAACGACAGAAAATACACGTTTTACTCAAACGTACATCATTCTTATTCTAGATTGGACTATTTGTTAGTCAGCAGCTCACTGTTGAATGACATTTCAGACACTGAGATACATCCTATAGTGATCAGCGATCACGCTCCTGTTTCTTTAAATTTAGCAAATAAAATTGCAACCCTTCAATATAAAAATTGGAGATTTAATATATCATTACTTAAGGATAAAGAATTTATTAAATATATTGAAAAAGAATGGGCTTCATACATGGAATTTAATGATCTCCCTGGTACGTCGCCATCCACTCTATGGGAAGCAGGGAAAGCTGTGATTAGAGGTAAAATAATTTCATTCTCATCAAATAAAAAAAGATCAGAAAATAAACATGTTCAGGAATTAGAAAAAACTATTAAATCATTAGAAGCTTCCCTGGATAAAGAGAGCTTAAGTAAAATAAGGAAAGCAAAATTAGAATTAAATGAATTTATTAATAAAAGGACGCAGTTTTTAATCCAAAGACTTAGAATAGAAAACTTTGAAAATAGTAATAAATCAGGTAGCTTCATAGCTAATCAGTTAAAAATAAATAAAGAAACAACAACTATTTCTGCAATCAAAGACAAAATTGGGAATATAATATATGACCCTGAAAAAATAAACAACACTTTCAAAGAATTTTATGAGACTTCATACACACCAGAGATAAACCCTTCAAATAATGATATTGTACAATTTCTGGATAAAATAACTCTTCCTAAACTTTCACACAGTCAAGCAAAGGCCCTGGATTCACCGCTAACAGTGTCTGAACTCCAGGAGGCCCTCCAATCCATGCTTAATAATAAAGCTCCAGGTCCAGATGGATTTCCAGTAGAGTTCTATAAAGAATTCTGGAATATTCTGGCACCAACATTTTACAAAATGTTGCAGGAAACAAAGGAAAATGGTCGAATACTACCAAACATTAATTCTGCCTACATCAATCTTCTATTAAAACCAGGAAAAGACCCTATGTCTCCTACCAGTTATCATCCCATTTCTCTTATCAATGTGGATCTGAAAATAATTTGCAAAGCTCTTGCAAGAAGGATTGAGAAAATAACACCTCTAATAATCCACCCTGATCAAACAGGTTTTATAAAAGATAGGCTCTCTTCAACAAATTCACGTAGATTAATAGATTTAATAGATTATTCCTACTGTAAAACGTCCAAACCAATATATTATCTTTAGATGCAGAAAAAGCATTTGATAGAGTTAACTGGACATGTTTATTTGCAGCCTTAAATAAATTCGGATTCAGTAATTCTTTTGTAAACTGGTTAAAAATATTATACAGCTCACCAACAGCATGTATTAGGACCAATAATCAAACATCATCAAGGTTCTTCCTTCAGAGAGATACCAGGCAGGGATGTCCACTTTCTCCCTCCCTCTTTGCTATTTTTATTGAACCATTAGCAGCAGCAATCAGGCAAAATAGTAACGTTAAAGGTATACAATGCAACAAAATAGAACATAAAATCATTTTATACGCAGATGATGTACTACTTTTTCTACAGCATTTACAAACCTCCTTCTCTCAGGTACTTGAGTTAATAAAATCTTACTCAAGAGTTTCAGACTATTCCATAAATTGGTTAAAATCTACAGTCCTTCCAATCAACTGTTCTTACCAGAGTCCTGTTGCTTTACAGCTCCGGTCGGGAAATATTACATATCTAGGTATCCATATCTCACCAAGACTGGCAGACTTATCTAAGCTAAACTACGTCCCACTTTTAAAAAAAGTGGAAGATGATCTGGCAAGATGGAAATCCCTTCCAATATCACTTATTGGAAGGGTAGCTACAATAAAAATGATGGTTTTGCCTAGAATCAATTATTTATTCTCAATGATCCCAAGCAAACCATCACCTGATTGGTTTAGATCTCTGGACTCTTCTGTTTCTAAATTTCTTTGGAAAGATAAACCCCCACGTATCAGCTTAAAAACACTACAGAAGTCCAAAGATAAAGGAGGTCTAGACCTACCAAACTTTCGTCATTATTTCTTAGCTAACAGGCTCCAATTTACATCAAGATGGGTAAAACACAGTTATATCGATTAGTGCTGGGTAGATGTTGTTGTTCTGTAAAAGTCTTTTTGTTGATCTACCAACTCATGCATCTGAAACATGGTGACATACTCCTCTGTGGTGTTTTGTTACTTCCCTTATGTAGCATGGCAGTAGTCTGTCTTTCAGAAGTGCTAAAAGTAGAGGTTTAAATAGCTGGTGCAAACGCTTAGTAAATCACCCTGCACGTGGAACGCCTACTTATTAGCCTTTTTTCCTTCCAATATTTTGTGTGATTTTATAGAAATGCCCAGATTTCATATATTTAGCATATTATAAGGTTTATTAAAAAAGAAGGTTTGAAGCCTAGTCTTAAAAATAAGTAGAGTTTCTGCCTCATGGACTAAAACTGTTAGCTGGTTCCACAGAAGAGGAGCGTGATAAGTAAAATAAAAGATCGGCTTCCCATTCTACTTTTAGAAATCTTAGGCTACGTTCACACTGCAGGTCTTAATCCCGAGTTTTGATCAAATTCGGTTTTTTTGTATGGTCGTTTACACTACAGATAAAATGCGACAGCAAACGCGCTCCAGTGTGAACGTTTCACGGCTCTAACGCGCCCCGCAGGCGCAGAAGAAGATGAGACGTCACCATAGTACATCACACACAATAATAGTTGAATAATGGAATTTCTATTTGACTGAATAGTGAAAATGTAATTAGTTAGGTGCATACGCATCAGTTTATTAGGAATGCATCTATCCAGGAAGTCTGTTCCATATATTCGGAGTGCAGGTAGCTGAAGATCAGAAATTTGTATGTTTATATTTTGCACGAGAAGTTTGATCGAAGGAGGGATAGATTTTATTACCTTGTTAAATTGAGTACGTGTGCAGTTCAAATTGAACTTAATGCAAAAGCTTTCGTATGACAGCCATCCTCCTTGATCATTTAATAAGTGTCTTATGGACCAAACATCTTTTTCCATCCAGTGATCTAAATACAGAGACTTATTTCTGTACAGTACATATCTGTTATTCCAGATAGGAGTTTGGTGAGGAGTGAAATTGTGCGTGTACATAAGTTTCCAGCATAACAGTACCTGTTGGTGAAACGAGGATAATTTAACAGGGAGTCTGTTAATACTTAAGTCACATCTAAGGACAAATTCTATGTTTCCCATTTTTCTAAACAATCCCTTGGGAAGACAGTACCAAATGCTATTTTGATTCATCATAAAGGATTTCAACCAATTTATTTTTAAAACTGCATTAAGGCATTCGAAGTCAATAGCTTGCAGACCTCCATCTTTAAAGTCCTTTACCATTTCTGCTTTTTTTATGTAGTGGACTCGATTTTTCCAGATGAAGTTAAAGTTTATCTGATTTATTGCTTTTATATACTTGTTTGGTATGGCCATTGAATATGCGGGATATATGCACCGAGCTAATGATTCCATTTTAGTTAGATAGGTTCTCCCAAAAAGTGTCAGATCTCTTTGAAGCCATTTATTTAATTGAGATTTGCAGTTCTGAATTTTGTTTCCTATGTTTATAGTTTCTTTGAGTTTAACATCTTTAGTTATATAGATTACAAGATACTTCACTGATGTTTTTATGGGAATATTGTAAGCTTCTGTGAGATTGGTGTCATGTATTGCCATCAATTCACATTTCTGGAGGTTTAATGTTAACCCTGATGCTTTGGAAAATGTATTAATTAATTTAAGAATACTGGGAATTTGATCCAGATTTTTTAGAAAAATGGTGGTGTCGTCAGCTAGTTGGCTAATTATAATTTGCTCCTCAAATACTTTCAATTTTTGTATATCTGAGTGTTTTATAAGAATGGCCATGATTTCAGCTGCTAATATGAAGAGAAAGGGGGAGATATTACATCCTTGTTTTACTCCTCTATTAATCGTAAAGCGCGGAGAGGTACCATGTGTAAGTGCTACTGAGCTTGTTGTGCCGTTGTAGAAACATTTAATTATTTTACAGAATTTTGGTCCGAAACCAAACATATGTAGAACTTTGAAAAGAAATTGATGTTCTAACATATCAAAGGCCTTATAGAAGTCCAGGAAAAGAATGAAACCTCTATCTTCAATTAAATCACTATATTCTAGTAGATCTTGTACCAATCTGATGTTATTGTGTATGGATCTTTTACTCATAAAACCAGTTTGTGTCTCACTTATTACATCATTAAGACCCTTCTTTAGTCTATTAGTGTATATATAGGTCAGTAATTTGTAGTCACAGTTTAATAGTGAAATCGGGCGGTAGTTATCAAGATACTTGTTATCTCTTCCTGGTTTTGGTATAAGAGTGATGATACCCTGTTTCATACTTTCTGGGAGTGAGTAGTTATACATTATTTCTTTAAAGACCTGAAAAAGGAAATCTCGAAGATATTCCCAGAAATGCCTATAAAAATTGGCAGTTAGGCCATCTGGGCCTGGAGATTTATCAAGTTTTAAGCAGCCCATAGCTCTGTCTAGTTCTTCTAAAGTATGTCTTTATCACAGTCTTCCATAAAATCTTTAGAGATTTGAGGGATAAAATCTTTAATCTGACCCAATAGGTGGTCACAGTCTTGGACTGAGAAGGATGAGCAATAAAGGTTTTGATAAAACTGGCTGATTTCTTTTGCAATCAAATTCTGATCTGTGCATTCTATCTGATTAATGATAAGAGATTTTATGTGTTTTTTATCCTGACGCCTTTTCTCCAGTCTGCAAAAATATGCAGAACTTTTCTCTCCGTCCTCTATCCATCTGGCCCTAGATCTAATGAAAGCACCACAAGCCTTTTGTTCATAAATGTTGTCTAGTTTAGATTGCAGGGCAAAAAGGTTCTCTTTTTCATCATCTGATAGCGTTTGTTTTGTGTAAATTGAATGTAGTTCTTTAACTATCCTTTCTTCTTCCAAGTTATTGAGTTTTTTAAGGTTCTTGCTAAAAGATATAGAATGAAGTCGTATTTTGTATTTTAAGAGTTCCCACTTTGTAGTGTAAGTTAGTAATGTATTATCTTGTAAGGTTTTCCTAATCAGTTCTTTTATTTCGCAGCAGTATAGGTCATGTTTTAGAAGGTTGGCATTACATTTCCAGTAACCTCTGTGTCTAGTATATTCAGGAAGTGACAAAACTGACAAATCAATGCTACAGTGATCAGTAAGAGGCGTTGGAGAAATATTACAGTCGGATATTTTTCTGAGAATTTCATCTGTACTAACCAGAAATCTATTCTTGATTTGCTCGATGCGTCTGATTTGTGCCAGGAAAACTGTGTCTCATTTAGGTGTTTTTCTCTCCACAGGTCTAAAAGTCCAAGGTTGTTGTTGAAGTCAGATAAAATACGATTTGGGTTTGTTGCTCTGTTGGGGTATCTGTCTAGGCCCTCATGCATAACCATGTTCCAGTCACCACCGATTAAAATGTGATCAGTAAAGTATCTTTGTTTAAGTTCTTTGACATTTTCTTCTATGGCATTGAAGAGGTCTTTATTTTTTGACACATTACAGTATCCATAAATGTTTCCTAAAATCATTAATGAGTCATCAAAATGAAGCACAACAAGAATCCAATAGCCATCATTACTATGTTTTGTTGAAACTATCTTCCCAGGAAAGTTATTTAACAAGATTACCACACCTGCTGATTTGGATGTACCATGTGAGTAAATGATCCTGTCTCCCCATTGGTTGGACCAACATTTTTCATCACATTCATTTGAATGGGTTTCTTGGAGAAGAATACAGTGTGGGTTTTGGTTTCTGCAATATAGAAACATTGCTTTTCTTTTGATATTGTCCTTTAGGCCCCTTACATTTAGCGACAGAAACTTAAGATTGGTTTTAAAAAACATAAGAAAGGAAAAAAAGATAAAGGTAAACTTTAAACACAGTAAAGTTAATTACAGGTTTTGTTAAACTGGAATAAACTTAAGGCACGCCCCTTAAATTGAATTTTGAAATTTCCCTTTAACATACAGTAGAAACATGGAGATAACCCTGCAACAACAGTTTTTGTTTTAATTCACTATCGTCAAGAGTGTACTACACCTATTGCAATTTCAAGTTATGAACGGGTATTTAAGGTAAACACTTTTCATGAGAACTCAACACAGAGGAATAATGCATGGTTATGAATACCAATGTCTCAGAAGGGGGATGAACTTTTCACCACACGACCATCAATCACTGCGATGTGGCCTCTATAAAAGGCCACCTTACCCTGGGATCTGGCTTGTTTAATTTTGGGCCACAGTTCCTCTCTTGCCAGTCGGTCCTCTTTGATGAAGTCTTGGACAAAACGAAGCCCTCGATCTTTGCAGACCGCCGACTCCTTCGTCACCTTCCAGACCGTGTCCCGATGGCGTCTCCTGGTGAACTGCAAGATGACCTGCCGGCTTTTCCCTTCTTCCTTTCTTCCCACGCGGTGGATTGTGTCAACAACATCTTCGATTTGATTTGCCCATTGCGGTAGGATCTTTGAAAGAAGTGTTTCAACTTCCTCTCTAAGATTTTCTCCTTCTTTTTCTTTGAGGCCCGACAGCCTTAGGTTCCACCTGCGTTTATATCTTTCTGCTTCCAGAAGCCTCCCTTTCAGGTCACAGTTTTCTTTTTTTACAGCGGTAAATTCCTGCTCCAAGTTATCTATTTTAGATTTGCATTCAGCAACGCCAAGTGAATTTTGTTCAACTCGTTGCGTGATGCGTGCAAACATTTCTGAGCTTTCTCTCAGCTGCTTTCCGAAATCATCCACTTTGTTGTCAAGATTTTTAATTGCATTTAAAACAGTAGCCAAAGATACCTCAGTTTCAGTAGCCTGTTTTTTAGTGGGTGGGAGCTTTGTTGGAGTTGTGTTCAGTTGTCGTCTCGTACCGGAGGTGCTTTTCGATGTGTCCATCGGAGTCACCGTGGAGTGAGCGGAGGTGGCAGCAGCGGCGGCATAGTTATGCATGTCTAGCTTGGAGGTAGTGCTAGCACTGTTAGCATTCTTCATAGCAGGAAAGTCTTTGTCTGTAACGACTGACATTCTCCACAAACCTCTTAAGTCTTCGATACTTTAAAACGTAGTTGTGCCGGTCTTCTTTTAAGGCAGAATAGTTCGTTAAGGGCGATATTTTAAAAGAATGTTGGGGTCGTGTAGACGGAGCTCAGAACAGCGCGTGTGCCCACTTCGCCATCTTGCCGGATCTGCCGTCTGGCCGTTCCTGTCTTCCAGTCGTCCCACTTCCTGTCTGGCCGTTCCTGTCTTCCTGTTCCTTGATCTGATTCACAATAAACATTTTAAAACTGAATGTTCGCTGTCTGAAGTTCTACCTGATTTAGAGTCTGAAAATGATGACAATATTACTTTTCCAGGTTAAACTTATAGTTCCAAACAATCCATGTGTAGATGTCAGGCTGTCTCCTCTCTGCCTGATGGAAAATTAGCTGAATGGCAGAAATGATCTAAGTTACTTATTTTAAATCACTTTTAATAAATACATACAACTATAGATGCTTGATGACATGGGATTCATCATTTTCTGAGGGTGACTTTATTATTCTGTATTTGTTTTGTTTTTCCTCAGATCTGAACAAATTTATCTGTAACACAGCTGATTGTTCTTCTGGCAAGAAACCTGTTAAAAATAATAAATAATTGATTAAAAACTACATTTAAGTCAAATTATTTCACTTAAAAAAACATTACATGATTATGTGTATAGTTATTGTAAGTGTATATTAATTGTGCAAATCAAGAATAAACATTTTATTATACAATATTATGTAAAAAGTAAAACAAGCTTCAATGAATAAGTACTTTCACTACCATTCTGTACCTCTATATAAATGGTAAAATATGGACAATGCTGAAACGTGTTAAAGTCTTAATGATGGTTCATTCTTGGTATCAGTGAAAGCAGCTCCCTTTGTGTGAATCTTAAATCCTGCTGGGAGATGCTGGATTCTTTCCAGGACATTTTCACAGCCTGAGGAGCTTTTTCTATGCAGCTGCTGTTCCCCTTATTGGTTATGATGTAATTATGATGCTCATAGGCTGCATTAATAAGTCAGACTGGGAGAAGAACGCGCCTCTTTCCTTCTATTTTCACTGATCCAGCATTGATTAACAGGAGCTGCCTTTAATGTAGCGCTGATACACATGAGCCTGGATGTAATAAGTGGGGATTGAATCCACCTGAGCTTCTTTGGAGGGACCGAATAAACCTGAAGTGAACTGTTAGGATAATTTAAGCCAGGATATTTCACATGAGCCTGGATTTGTTGATCTCGCTTTGTGGAATAACCTCAGATTTCTTCAGATCATATCCCCAGATCACATGATTGAGTCTTTAAGTAAACCTATGATTTGTTGTGGCACAAGCCCTGAGGAAGGTTGCAGACAACCGAAATGTGTTGTTGGCATGTCCCTTAGTTAAAGAAGTACTTTTATATTATACAGAGTGCCTCAGATCCCCCTTCTTTATTTTATTGTGGATATATTTCCTTGATCCTGAAGAGCTCCTGTGTTTATGGACATTTTCTCCCACTCATCTTTTTATCTCTTAATGGAAATCCATTATCAAAAATTTGCTATACTCAAATAATGTTTTTATTAATGACAAAGAAAGTACAAATATAATTCAACACCCAAATTAATTTTAATTATAATGAATGATGAATGAACAAATTGTCTAAAAAGCTCCTGTCCATGCATGGTGAAGCTCAGTATTCTATTACCTACTATAAAGGTACTTCACTAGACAATACACTGTAAACCCGAATAAGTAGGCAGAACTCAGAAAAAGTGAGGCAATCAGTTGCCACATATTTTTTGAGTTCATAAACTCATATCAAAGCTTAAATATTTGGATTTTATGTTTAATATATGTTCTATTTATAATTAAATTAAACTTACCGATTAAGCCAACTAGAAAAATCTTCAATACATGCAACTTTCTTTTATATGTTTCCTACACACATTTGGTATAAACTACCCGTATGTTATGTTAGAGTCATGCACTTTTATAAAAGTTTCATGAACTTATAGACAACTCCCATGAATACATGATATATTTATGATCTTAAATTCAATACATCTCAAAACAAGTGATACAACAAGCAGAATTGTAATCGCTGTGAATGTGGTATTAACACTGACACTACTTTGAATAATTATATAAATTGTGATTGATCACGATGGGTATCTCAATACAACAAACTTCCAAGTCAAAAACACGCCCCTAAGCACCCTGGGAAATATGATAATTAGGTCACTCAAAATGTTTGAGTTACTTGCACTCAAAACAAAAGAATATGCTGAACTAACTCAACACATTATAGTTAGAATAAATTTTTCAGAATATTGAGTTTCAGCTACTCAGTGTAACTAAGTAATCTCAACATTGGGGTTTACAGTGTACGAATTTGACTAAGTTGTTTAGATAGATTAAATATTAAAACTCCTTGATCTCAGAATGACGTTTTTCTTTTATTTTCCTACTGAAAAACTTCCCAGGGAATTCTCTAAGCATCTCAATAAACAGCAACAACAGCGCCACCTTTTTCACGTGGAGCTTTAACGTCATTGGTCACGTGACTATAGGTGGAACAATCAGACACCTGCACAGCTCACCTGTGAATAGTTTCGTTTTTGTGATACAAGCTCCGAATCTCCGCTGTTCCAGGTAAAATGTTCACTTCTGATTTCTGCTCCAAGTTTCATCTCTCTGCTGCTTGAAGATTAATCTACAGGATTATTAGATGATTGATGAACTGGAATCAAACATGATGAACAGCTGATGATTCTTTATTTTCTTCTCTCAACAAACTGCGTCAGGTTTTTATTTCCTGGAATCAAATTCTGCTCTCCGCCATTAAAGTCACACTAAACAGCTTCCTGTGAGTTATTTTAAAATAAAATTAATTTAATGTTTAAATATGTTTGATTCAGTCAGATTATTAACTAGTTAATCTATGATGGAGCAGATAATCCACTTGTTTGATGATTATGAAATAAAATAGTTCCTGAATCAGTGGAAGTGTTTCTCCATGGCTCCATCTAGTGGACAGATAGTAGAAGTACAGCAGCTGATGGCAGCTTCCTCTGCCTCCCTCTGCTGTCTGACTGCATTCAACTGATACTGATATGAAGCAGAGAAGAAGAGCCAATCAGAGGAGGAGCAGCTGATCTGTTTCCAGCACTAATGATGTGCAGCAGGATGATGAGAGTTGATGATGATCAGATGAATGATTTGTGTTTCCTCTGCAGATGAAGGTAGAAAGTGTGTGTGAGCTGATGTGGATGTGAATTCAGCAGCATGGATCAGTGTGAGGACAGAGAGGAGGGAGTCCCTCCCTCTAAAAGCACTCTGTGTGGGGAAGATGAGAGCCAGAGCAAAGGTCAGAGGTGAGGTCACCATCTCTAACTGTCCATAGCCCTTTTCACACAGCGTTCTTCCCACTATATCAGGCCAAAGAAGACATAGTGCTGATGAAGCTGCTGCTGTTCCTCTTTGCTGCTTCATCCAGACTGAACAGAGGAAGATCAGCATGCTATCAGTTTCTTCTTCTTCTACTGCTTCTTCTTGACACCAGCTAACCTGTTGCTTAGAGCTCTGGCTTCCAGCAGGAAGACACATCTGGAAAAACTCACCAACTTCCAACACATTTCCTGGATCTTCATCATTAGTCATCCTCTAATGAATAAATATAAATATGTGCTCTGACTTATACGTATTTTATTTTCTATCCATTATCTTGTCTGTAAAAGTGTAAAACTTTTTGTTTCATCTTCATATTAATACAACTGAACTTTAGAAAATGTGTTATTCATCCAGCATTGGTAGATCATTGGGCTTTACTGACAGAAAAACATATTACTGAGATATACAGGGCTAAAAATTAGGATTTTTATTTGGCAGAATCTGAAAACTATTATAATTATATAATTCATAGCATATATTAACAAAACTTAACAAAGAATGTGGATTAATAGTATTATTTTCTGTCAGGACCCATCAGAGACGCCAACCAGAACCAGAACCAGAACCAAGCTGTGTGTCCTTTAAGAGCAACAGGTCAAAGGATCGTTTCATTGACTTTAAATCATCTGTTCCTCCACCATCAGAGAGGTGAGCTGTATCTAACTGCTGTAACTGTAGAAACTGAGTCAGTCTGAAATGTTTTTATTCCAACATGTGTTTAACATGAGCTCAGCTCTTTTTGCCACATTTCTATGTTCTGATGTGAAGCGGTGTGTGTTGGATGTTCTTCAGAACCACAGCAGTGAAAGTGGAAAGAATGGATGTTGTTGGAGGCGTCCTGGATGCTGCTACATCATGTTTAACACCTCTGATCTGTTTGCTTTTGGGCCTCATTGATTAGTCGCCATCATTAAAGGGAAATATTTAGTCTGGACTGGAGCTCACTCTGATTGCTTCTCTGTTCCATGTCGTTGAGTGAAGTTCTGTCAAAGTTCTGGTTCTGTTTTCTCTGGGTTTGTATCATAAAGGCTGAATGTGAGTTTGGAGGCTTTAACTGCAGAGCTGTTCAGTCTCAGCCCAGAAATAATCTGTTGCTAGAAAAGACTTCAATGGAGCTTTAAGTGTTTGATTTCTCCCTAGCAATAATAAATCCAGAGATAAAGCTTTAGTCTATGTGGTCCATCAATAGTTTGATCAGATGAATCAGAACCAGAATCATCATCTCTAGTTTCCTGCAGGAATAAGCAGCTTTAAATGTTGTCTCTGCTAACATCAGCAGTTCTTCCTGCTGCACAGCTGAAGGTCAACAGATTAACAGGCTACAGGTGACTTCTAGTGGCTTTTAGTGGACCTCTCAGTTTGATGATTGTTCTGCTGGAAGCAGACAGTAGTAGGGTTAGGGTCAGAGGTCAGCAGACAGTGGAAAGGACTCCTGGTTCCTCTTCATGTCAGAGCTCAACACTGAGATCACCAAACTGTCCTCTCAGTCAGTTCAAAGCAACATGTTGCTCTCAGAAACAGATCTTTCTGCTCTTTAAACAAGGCTGGACATTATTCAGGAGGATCAATGATCAGGAACATGTTGGAGGATTGGACCGGTTCTGATGGGAATCATTCAGAACATCAAGTTTAGGATCTGTCTGCTTCTGTTGGGTCTCACAGCTCTTTGTTTTACAACCAGATGGATTAAAAATCATCCTTAAAGCAAAACTTCACAGAAGCTGTTTTAATGAGAGTTTTTTTTCTGTCAGGTTTCATCAAGAACCAGAACCAGAACCCAGCTGTGTGTCCTTTAAGAGCAACAGGTCAAAGGATCCTCCCTTTGAGTTTAAATCATCTGTTCCTCCACCATCAGAGAGGTGAGCTGTATCTAACTGCTGTAACTGTAGAAACTGAGTCAGTCTGAAATGTTTCTATGTTCCTAATATCTGTCATGTTTCTCCTCATATAATATCTGATTAAATCTGTTGGTCACCAACCTCCACATATTCTAATAAGATCCATCATGTGAAGCAGCAACAGAACCATCTGGACCTCCTTCCTTGGTTCCTGAGAACATTGGATCATCTAACTGAAAGGTTTCTTCAGCTTCAGTCTCTGACTGGAAGCTTCAGATTTAGGAGCTGGAGTTGGAACACAGGCTGCACAGCATTTATCAGCCAATGAGCAGAGAGCTGGGCTGGGTGGGCGGGGCTTGTCTTTGTTTAAAGAGGCGGAGCAGCAGCAGTGTTCCACCAATAACAGACGCTCACTGTGATCATGTGACTGATAGAAACAGAACCAGGTTCTGCTGGGTTCTTGTGGAAATTACATAGATGAAATTAAGGAATATGTTACCATGGAGACGGTGAAGTCCAATTGGATTGTTGCCATGGTAACATTCAATGAAAGAACAGGTCCGTTTAGATCCACAGTCTCTACCCAGAGCTTCTACACGACCATCTAGTTAACAGAGGTCTCAGCATCTGATCTGATATTTACCTCTGATCCATTTAACCATCATTCATGGAGCTATACTGCCCCCTACTGGCCACTTATTGACATCAGTAAACAGTTAATCAACTTACAAGAATCAACTCAAGTTTCTGTTATAAATCATAAAATACAGTATTAAATAAGAAAGAAAAATACTGTATAACGACATAGTTACATAAACTATGTTGACATGACCTTTGACCCACAAACATTGAACTTAGTTTTATTCAGTTTTTATCAACTGCATCTTTCCATATCAAACAGACTCAGTTATTTAGTCCAATATAAATATTAAGACACACACCAAAAGAGAATTTAATTTCTAAGTTGATGTTTGGGTCATTCTCCAAATCTGAATTTAGTTTTGCTTCCAAAAAGATTAATAAATCTAGCAAGGACCACACATCATAGATTGTGATTGAAGGTTTAATGAATGAACAGTGAGAACAGAAGTCTTGGGAGACGAGCCAATGGAGGTCAGGATGTAGACTCAGTGTGGGGGTGCAGTCTTCAGGAGTTCATCTTTCCTGTTCCTGCTCAGGAGACGTTAGAAAAAGCTAGGACTGTGAGTAAGTTAAACATGAGGTAGAGGATGGACGGATGAGGAAACAAGGGTGGAAGGGATGAAGGGTCGAAGGGATGAAGGGTCGAAGGGATGAAGGTTCGAAAAATTTGGGTTAGAGGGGACGGAACTTAAGGCTATGGAGCAGTAAAGTAGATCGAGGTGAGACCACGGATTGGGTCGGGTAGGGAGGGGTGTGAAATGAATGTGACAGGTGTTGAATGTGAGGCGAGCCTGGGTTATATAGATCACTGATTGATTAGTAAATTGTGAGACATCTGGAAAGCCAGATAGATTGAGTTAGTGTTGATTACTGCATACCATGAGAGTTGAAGCGTGGTCCTGCTCCTGAACCTAAGTTAACATGTTAACTCCATGTTTATAGTTTTATCTCAGGTTTAAACTTCATCAGCCAACATGGCTGACTATTAACCATTTCTACAAATAAACTAAATATATTATTAACACTGAGAAGAAGCTGATCATCTGAACTGGGGTGTAATTCAGGTAGAATGTAGTGAGATCACGGAAGGTTTTTAAATCAAGTATCAGAAGTTTAAAATCATACCTAGAATGTCTGAGCATCCAGTGGAGAGAAGCCAAAATGAAGGAAACCTCTGGAAGTCCCTCTGATCTCCAGTAAAGAGCTGCACAGTGATCCAGATCAGGTTCCTACAGCAGAACAGAACCTCTTTAAAAAGCTGAGGAACAGAACCTGCAGAGATGCTCTGTCTTCTGAACCGTCTCCTGTGGAGAGAACAGAGACAGAAGCTCAAAAGGGTCAAAGACAGCAGAGACAGACGGATCAGAACCAGAACCTGGGATAACAGCTCCAGTTTATCACTGAAGAAGAGAAGAAAGTAAAGAAAGCAGCAGCGGAGGGATGATGAATCTGTGGCGCTTTAAGAACAGAGTCCTGAACTAAACCTGAGGGTCAGAATAATCTGATAGAATGTCTGAAAGGGTTTTGGTATTTATCACAGTTATTAATGATGCCAGCAGTCCTTTAATGGGTCAAACAAAACCTGCAGGTTGGAGTTTCTCAGCTCAGCAGCTCTAAAATCATGAGTGGTGTCGTCCAGTCAGGGTTCAGGTTCAGTTCTAGGCTGCTGGGCTCTCCTAGAACCCACAGAGTCTTTGACAGCGTATTCATTTATATCGGAGCTGTTTTCTGTATTAATAGCTGAATTATCACTGAACAGATGTTATTACTAACTGATTAAATACACAGATGACATGGCTTTAGTTGGTCTACTCCAGGCATAGGCGTCATTTCAACCGGGGATGCCGGGGACATGTCCCCAGCAATATTTATGATTGACAGGTTTTTCCCCACCAAACCTGATGAGGAAATTCTTTACCAGCAACGATCTAACAGCCACTGTGCACCCAGCAAAGTCACCGCATCAGTATCTGAACAGGCTATTATTTAATCAGCTCCACTTTCTTATGCAGTCATGTTACTTTCTGCTTTTATACTACATTCTTTGCAGTAGATATGTCATGTTTTAAAAGACTGGTAGTCAGCTACATGATCCTGCAATGTCACTTGTACCCGTTTCAAGATGGAAAAATTATAGTTATACAATTCCCTTGCTATAACGCAGTCCACCCTTTGCTGTTTGGTGGATTTTTTAAATAGCACAATTTAAATGCTTTCTTTACAGCGTATTAACACGCATTGCATTCATCCTAAATGATTGGAGGCAATTGTCCTCCTGTTATGTCTCCTGTGCTTGCCAAATTTATCATGTCTGGTTATAATAATCTTCTCATCCAGAAGAAAAAAATAGTACTGCCCATAAGTATGTTCCTCACTCGGAAACGGCACCTCTTCCAAGAGCTTCAGTGGAGAAAGACGCACCCGATCGGCGCAACAGTGGAGAGACCGTACTGCGTATTAATACTTTTATGTTTTAAATCTACGAAGGTTTAAATATTAAAACCAGTGAGAAATGTGAGTGTGGCACAGTAAACAATGAGGGCCAGGGCAGGATTCGATCCCAACACTCTCATGTGACAGTCATGCACGCGAACCGTTCAGCCAAAGGAATATCCCTGTGGCCAAGCAGCCAGCGCACATGATCAACCGTAGATTTGAAATTGGTGGCACCCTGTTTGGGAGGATGAGGATGTGCTTGTGATAAGAGGGGGAGAGATGTGACAGTGTGGAGGTCCTGTCACTATGGCTCCGATTGATCATGTGCCCTGGAGTAAAGTCTATTCAGAGGTTCTGGAGAGGAGGGTCAGACGTATAGTTGAACCTCGGATTCAGGAGGAAAAATTTGGTTTTCGTCCTGGCCGTGGAACACTGGACCAGCTCTACACCCTCAGCAGGGTCCTGGAGGGTGCGTGGGAGTTCGCCCAACCGGTCAACATGTGTTCTGTGGACTTGGAGAAGGCGTTCGAACATGTCCCTAGGGGAATCCTGTGGAGCGTACTCTGGGAATATGGGGTACCGGGCCCTTTGATAAGGGCTGATGGGTCCCTGTATGACCGGTGTCAGAGTTTGGTTAGCATTACCAGCAGTAAGTCGGACTCGTTTCCAGTGAGAGTTGGTGTCCGCCAAGGTTGCCCTTTGTCACCGATCCTGTTCGTAACATTTATGGACAGGATTTAGCTGGAGTGATTCGCAGCCGAGTGTGAAGCAGCTGGGATGAGGATCAGCACCTCCAAATCAGAGACCATGGTCTTAACACGGAAAAGGGTAGGGTGCCTTCTTCGGGTCGGGGATGGGGTCTTTCCTCAAGTGGAGGAGTTCAGGTATCTGGGGGTCTTGTTCACAAATGCGGGAAAAATGGAGCGGGTGATCGATAGACTGATTGGTAAGGCGTCTGCAGTTATGCGGGGGCTGTACAGGTCTGTCGTGGTGAAGAGAGAGCTGAGCTGAAAGGCAAAGCTCTCGATTTACCGGTCAATTTACGTTCCTACCCTCATCTATGGTCATGAACTCTGGGTGGTGAACGATAGAACAAGATCACAGATACAGGCGGCTGAAATTAGTTTCTTCCGCAGGGTGGCTGGGTTCTCCCTTAGAGATAGGGTGAGCAGCTCGGTCATCCGGAGGGAGCTCAGAGTATTGCTCCTCCACATCAAGAGGAGCCAGTTGAGGTGGCTCAGGCATCTGGTCAGGATGCCTCCTGGATGCCTCCCTGGTGAGGTGTTCCGGGCACGCCCAACCGGGAGGAGACCCAGGGGAAGACCCAGGACGCGCTGCAGGGACTGTGTCTCCCGGCTTGCCTGGGAACGCCTCGGGACTCCTCCCGAGGATCTGGCCCAAGTGTCCGAGGAGAGGGAAGTGTGGGTCTCTTTGCTTAAGCTACTGGCCCCGCAAACCTGACCCCTGGATAAGCGGAAGAAGATGGATGGATGGGTTATTTTAATAATGAATGAGGGATCATTGTAAATGAAATGTAATGGGTCGGGTTTCTTTACTGCAGGTGGGTTGCCAAAAAGAAAATATTCATGTAATATTTTTGCGTGTTTAAGACTCACAAAGATAAGATGTTGAGATATTGTGTTTGTGTAGAGAGCATGCCAGAATACCAGTTTGTGCTGAGGGCAAAACATTCTCGGTATCTCTGCATCCAGCTGCCAGAGAGAGACGCTTCTGCAATGCAGGAACGAAGAAACAGGGAGTGGACAACATTTCCATCAAAGTTGTAATAAAAATAAAAAAATAAAAATAACTTGATCCATTAGTGAAAGTAAATTATAGTGGAGTGAATTATTAGTCTTTCGTTATTTGGATACTGCACCTGAAATTTATATTGTGCAGCAAACACTGTCCAAAACCAAACACTGTCCACAGTCCCTGGTTTTACTTAGATTTTTCATTCCTGAATCGCTGGAAGTGCTGGATGGATTGATAGCAACAGCATAGCGTCATCAGCACAACTTCCTGAAAACTTCCGTCCTGCACCCTCCACCAAAACAACATATGAACATTTTCCTCTTTGGGACTCTTAAACAAAACATTACAACATCAACATTGTCTCACTCCCAGTCCGCACGCATTAAATTAACTTCCTCCCGGACCCATGACATTTATTTTGTTTTTTTCCTACCTGAAAAAACTTCATTCTGATCACTCACAGGTAGCTGCTCTATTACAGGACTGTCAGCTGTAAGTTAAATACATGATGTCATAACAGGTGGTCTCTGATCACTTCAAGCCAGGAAACTCTTCTCCTTTATAGAGGAAAAGTTTTCCTCACACCTTCTTTATCACTCTTAATTTCTCTCATTATAAAATACCTGTTGGTGTAGCATCTCTAGCTGAATGATGGTCACTAACACTGATGGTTCAAAACCTTCACCTCCACCAGGAGTAAACTGGTTCACTGCTAACCTCCAGATCACTTCATGGACCTTTACCTTCTTCTTGTCTCTATGAGGACAGATATAATGTGAGCTAATTGTTCCTGGTTCCTCCACAGAGTGGACAAGCAGAGCTCAGAGGTTCCCAGTGGTCCATCTGCCCAGCAGCATCAAACACAGCTGGAATCCATATTTATGGTCTGTATATGTACAACAAATACTTCTCTATGGGTTCTGTTGCGGTCCTCTGTTTGTTTTAACGATCCGCTGAGAGGCTATAATGGGTCCTGTATATTTGTGACGCGCTGGGGCCTATAATACAGACGCTGAATCCAGGATGCTTTTGGGGTTTTTATTCCTACGACATGCGGATATCACAGCGATACAGATCATGTAAAAACAAGCAGGGATATTAAACTGAGTGAATACCTGACAGAACTTAAACCGGGATAAAGTGATTGCAAGGTCTTTGCGTGGCTTTGCTTGGCTTTGCGGTCAACAAAAATTACGGCTACCCATGGCTGCCTCTCTCCTCTAACCCTCTCCACAGGTGAGTGCACCTTTCAAACCTCTGTATACGCCCCAATCACACACACACACAAGCGCAATCACACAAACGTGACACACACACACTCAAAGTGGCGACAGACACACATGCGGTGCTCACCCAGCTATGTGTCTTCTATACACCAGCCCCTAATTATTGACTCCTACAATAATTAATCAAACATGAAAAAATAGAAGACATGAATACCATATTTACAATAAGCAATGCAAATAGCAAATGACTATTAGAGTCCATGAAAACACAACGTGGCAATCCTCTTCTGGTGACTTTTCAACCTATAAATTCATAGTCCAGTCGATAGTTTGTCACACTGGTTCAAAAATGTCCAGTTACAAAAAAGTAGAGAATCAACACAGTCACTAGGAAAACTGCAACGTCCTTATGCAGTTTCTGCCTCAACCAACAGACAGACTTTGGAAATAGGCCGGTCCAGGACATTAGTCTTTGTTTTTATCCGGACCTGGCGGACAAACACTCCAACACTCGTCCCATGATCCAGGAGTTTCGAGGAGAAGTACTGTCCACGACGATCACAATATCCCCAGGGATCAGATTCCTCTTAACTCCAGTCCAGCGTTGGCGCTCCTGCATAAGAGGCAAGTATTCTTTGGTCCACCGTTTCCAAAATAGGTCTGACATATATTGAACTTGTCTCCATCTTCTGGTTGCATAAATATCAGCAGGCTGGAACTCTCCTGGTGGTAATGAAGGTAAGTTTTTCAAGAGCAACAGGTGGTTCGGTGTTAAGGCTTCCAGGTCATTTGGATCTGTGGATGCCTTAGTAATGGGCCTGCTGTTAATGATGGCTTCAATCTCAAACAGCACTGTATGTAGGCCTTCTTCGTCAAAATGTTGCACCTTCAGAGTAGAATTGAGTACTTTCCTCACAGATCGAATGAGCCTTTCCCACACTCCTCCATGGTGAGATCCTGCTGGTGGGTTAAAGGTCCACTTGATGCCCTTCTGCAGCAGCATGTCATTAACCTGTGTCTGATTCCATTGTTCAATAGCCACTTTTAGCTCCCGTTCTGCTCCAACAAAGTTTGTTCCGTTATCGGAGCGCAATTCCCGGACTTGTCCTCTTCTGGCTATAAAGCGTCTGAGAGCATTAACAAAGGAATCAGTGTCCAACGACGGTGCCACCTCGATATGAACAGCCCTCAAAGCAAGGCAAGTAAACAGTACGCCATTTCTTTTTACAACACTTCTCCTGCTTTTCACCTCAAATGGGCCAAAGTAATCCACTCCAACGCAGGTGAATGGCGGCTGGTCTGGATGGATTCTGTCCTTAGGCAAATCTGCCATTTGCTGACAAACAGGGGAAATATTTTGTCTTCTGCAGATAGTGCATTTTGATAAAATCCTCTTTATTGCAGTGCTCGCTCCAGTGATCCAATACTTCTCACAGAGTCTGGACAGCATATGGTTTCTGCCACTATGCCCGACTTCCTGGTGAATGTGGCAGAGTAGTAGGGTGGAGATGTGGAGCTCCTTTGCCAGGATAACTGGGTGTTTTGACTCTGCTGGCATAGATGACCTATTGAGCCTGCCACCAACTCGCAGGATACCATTTTCCAGTGTTGGACATAATGTATGCAGGCGACTGGTTTTCTTTAAATGCTCTCCTTTCTCCAGACTCTGGATCTCTTCTGGAAAGCATTTCTTCTGACAGAACTGTATTATTGCAAGCTCTGCCTCGTTAAGATCTTCCACAGTGAGGTAGGTTGGCTCGTACTTTCTCTTGAATGCACTTAATGCCTCCTCCAAATGTCTCTGTTGCCCCAAACTTTGGTTGCTCTGAACATAGCTTGTCTGCAGCTTCTTTCTTTTCTTATAGCAGGACAACAGCCATTGTTTGTACCTCAGCATCCATGCTACAGAC